>JAHZMZ010003363.1:0-13670 GCA_027743805.1 Lepidocyrtoides sp. E14 | reverse complement strand
TTTCGTAACCAAGCGAGATACTGGTACATTCCTATGTTAAATCGCAATCACACGGAAATCCCGACTTTTCTTCTCTAGTTAAATAATATTCCTCTAAGGTTCTTGCACATATATCCGTTTTTTTTCCTTTGTTTATTTACACAACAAAGGCGCTTTTCTTGGCCGAATTGTTTATGACCTGCTTATTCTATGTACTCAACGCAAACAATTCACCTTCTCTTCCGCAAAAAAAAACACAGGCAAGATAAACTTTTTCATTACATGTCTTTTTATTCTACAAAGTACCATACCTTCAAAACTCAGTTTGCGTAGGCACTTGTGGAAATACCAAGAACAATACATACTTGTGCTGGGAACAATAAGTGTACAGCAAGCACAACGGCACAGCGCTCTAAGCGTATTCAATATCCGTACCATAAACTTGTTTCACTTTCATTTTCAACGGTAGCAGCCAACAGCCCCAACAACCTTAACAAGAATTGCCAAACAACCCATTGTCTTCTTGTCTGCCTCCATTCCTCTCCCTCTCCAGTGTCTAGTCATTTCCATTGCGTTGGTTGCAACTTGTATATTTTCTGGAGAGAGAAGCCACCCACCACCGCTAGCAAGACAGATAAAAATGCACCTTGGGAAGAAAGTCGTTGACAGAGATAAGTAAGTAAAATGCAATATCCTCTCTTTTTATTACATAAGCAGCGTACCACCATCAGAAACTTGTTTATTTCAGCAGGAGTCGTACATACAACAATGTCTGTGCACTACTGGAGATCGAAGAAAATAACAGAAGAATGCACGTGATATCCGTGCTGTCGGAAGAGTTTATTAGATATACTTTCTGCTTATATTCCCACTTAAAAAACAAAAATGGAATGTGACAACAGAGTTGAAAACATACATTGAGTGAAACTTGCACCAACTTTCTCCACTACTTCTTTTGATGATACTCAACTCATATAAAAGTCATTTTGAATCCCTCCTCCGAAAGAAAAAGAAGCTGCAAATAGAGTGAAGTGTGTTGACCTCTGCTATCCTCAAGGAACATCAACGGCGTCATTGAACCTATCGTCAGATCACCATAATAATAAAAAAAGAAAAATCGAAGGGTGGGGATTTCCCACTGGCTATTTGAGCAGAATATTTTTTTCGCTCAAAAAAACATTTCTTTCTAGGAACTCTTAAATGCGCTCTTTCATCTCTAAAATAACTGCACTAACCTGCTGTGCTTGGATTGCTAAATATTCCACTGAGGTTCAAACATAGGAGTCCATATCGAGTTGCATAAACCTTTTGGGAAATATATAATGCAATGCGGTTGTTCGTGATAATGATGTTTATCATGAGTATAGCCTAGTCCGCAGCAAATAGATAGCCTGTCAAAACGTCTCTTCATACCCCATATTTCACCCATATATCTTTATGCCAATGTACTTTATCTATTTCATTTCATTTTTTTGCAGCAGAAAAAAAAACTAAACAAAAAAACTTGTGGATTTTCCGGTCTTTATTTTTGTTGTAGAAATACTACTGTCTTTCTCCCCGAATATGGTAAATCTTTTTAAAAAATAAAGTCAATTATTGTTTTTCTAGAATCCTAAAAACTTTTCTTGTATCTGTTTTTAGTCGTGCTGCTGATGCAGCCTGGTGGAAGAAACATTAAATTTGTTCTTGTTTGGTGATAATAAAGAAATATTATAAAATGGGAGAAAAGCCTCACACTTGTCATACAAATGGTCCATAATGATGAGGATAATAAGTCCCTCACTTGCTGTCCCAGTTTTTTTGACACAGCATAATAAACATTATATAGTAGTAGTAGTAGGGCATATGACAAAACAGTGAAAATAATATACATAGCAGCAAAAACAAATGTAATAAGTAAATACTACAGAAAAAGACAAAAGAGCAAATCCCTAGTGTCATCACATCATGTTCACAAAAAATGGAAAGACCACCACCATCACACACACATGGAAAACTTATAAATATATGCCAAACTGAAAAAGGACAATTTGTTGCTCGTGAAATGCTTACTATATACATATTGTCTATTATTTTGAGTTTTTTTATCCTCCACTGCATCTGCTCAGCAACTGAGAGCGTTTTTAAGGAAAACACATGGGCAAAAAAAAGTTTGTTCTGAAAACAAGTAATAGCAGCAGTCTTTGCATTAGCACACACACAAGTAACTATTTCTTCTGCTTTGTTACTTGCATCAGATTTAAAATATTATATTTTATCTGTGAACTGTGAAGTTAGGATAGTAATTTATATATTTTTTTTTCGAAGGAAGGAAAAAAAATCCAAGTAATATACAAGAGGAAAGTCACACAAGTGCGAATAAGTCACAGTCACCTAATTCTACATCTTGAAGAACAAAGAAAGAAAAGGAATGTTTTAGCGATTCCTTTCTCGCAGTTTTACTTTTTTTCTTCTTCGAGTTGTTCTAAGAAAAACAACTGGTAGAGCAAGTAGTACAGTGTAGCACTTGAGAAATTTCTTTTTTTTATTTGCTTCCTTCTCATGTTACTTAAAATGGAAGGTTTAGAGGTTTATTCATTTTCTGTTGCTATTTCAAACCAAAAGTTCAGGGAAACGTGGGAAAGAAAGATATTGTTATATGCATAATATATGTACCTACCTACCCATCATTTACGGGCATACATTTTCTTCAACCATTTTCTCTCTCTCTCTCTCTGTGCTCATTCTAAAAAACGTAAAAATAAGTTAAAGCGTCGAGCTAGGAAATACAATAGAAAATGCCATAAATTTCTTTTAAAACAGAGAAAACTCCCTTAAAATCCAAACGCAGAAGAGAAAGGAGCATAACGGAAGTAGCTTTTCACTCACATTCTCAAGTCGTCCCGGCTGGATTCACGGAAGAATGCCTCGACAAATTACATGGTTGTACTGATTTTCTCTTAAAGAAACCCAGAAACGGTGGAAAAACAAAAACTTACTGTGAAATAAATACACAAACTACAATACTAGCACCACTGCAGTAGTAGGTTATCATCATCATCATCATCATCACCATCATCCTACTAAAAATGGTATGTGCATATCGTGTTGTTATTATCATAAAGTGTAAGTCTGAGAATACGGATCTACTGGATCTGCAGATTCATCCTTTGAGAGAGCAAGACAGAAAACGAGAAAAAAATGTATTCATTTACACTCTATTTTTCCACTTTTTTTAGAAGAATGTTTTCTTACATGCATTTTTGTGTTATTTTTCTTTCTATTTTCTAAACTAACTCTCAATGGATGGAAAGAGCGAAAAAACTAGAATAAAGGGAATACCAAAACGTGTTAAAATGTTCCATGCAATTTTCACAGAATTTTCATGCTTTTCCTGGCGGTAGTACTGGTGATGGTAGTGGTGCAAATAGTAAAGTTGTAAAAATACTAAACTGGCAATTGTAATATACTGCTTTTTTGCTGCATAGAATAGTTGAATGTGCAGCAGTAGTCTTGTATTCTTTCACTATCTGTCAGTCATTGTGAGAATCCGGGGAAAAGAATGCGACGCTGCTGTTTATACTAAAAGAAAACATCATTCCATGTATTTTATTGCTTTCAACTTACTATCCCAACTAAAATCTGAGCTTTGCATGTAAAATAAAGAGAAAATCCATGATTTTAAGAGAGAAAAGTTGCCTCTTGTTTTTCTTCTTTTTTTGTTCTACTGCAATCAACCATTATAACTATTAAGTTTTATCTAGAGTACAGCAGCAGAAACAGTCAATCTCTGGATAATATGTAACAGTGTAACAAAAAAGTAGGAATTTTTATTGCTCGACGCATCCAAACCTTTCTCATGTTACAAAAAGTCTGCAAAAAGTGTTTTCTTTTCTGTTAGAGAAGCAGTATAATAGTATAACAGTGAGTTTTTCATTTGAATGACGGAATTATCTGTGATTCCCCTCATCAAATTTTTGTTTTGTCTCTGTGCAGCTTTTCCGAAACCCATACTGCTTGACTTGCCCACTATTGCTGACTATGCAGAACCAAAATTCGTGATAAAATTTGACAAAAGTACGCATCACAAGTTTTATATAATAAATATATGTAAGTAGCAAAAGTACGACATTATATAGTTTATACTTTATTCTCTACTTATGAAAACCATTTCCGCTTTTACAGAGCTAAATGCTGGGTATGTTATACTATATCCAGAGACTCTGTGATCCCCTGAAGGAAATGGCTATAAAATGTAGTACACAGTTCATTGCTTGTTGCTGCTGCGTTTGCAAAACAAAACAGGAAAAAACCGAATACTATCTGCCATCGTCATCATCATCATCATAATCCTGTCTTTTGTTGGCTTTACTTGCTAAATGCCTTTGCGCTTTCCGTTCCATTCTTTGTGCAGCTCATCTGAGTCTCACCGCTATCATCATCATTTTTCCCCATCTCCAGTTATAAAAATATACATCGTAAGCTCAAATTTTTACTTACTTTTTGCTCTATAAAATGAATGCATATCTCTTATAAGTTCTCATCAACCCAAATATCTTTACGTAAACATAAAATGGTTGTTTGCATGCCTTACATGCTGTGCCTATTCATTTGAATTTTTCAAACTGGGTCACATTACGATTTTCAAGCTTAGTCAGTTTAAGCACTTTTCCTTCTTCAGCCATTTTCATGAAAAAAAAACATTGTTAATGATGAAAACATTTTTTAAGCAAATTCATATCAAACATAATGTCTGTATTTCTCTTCATGTCTAGTCATCTATAATATTTTAAACCAATTTTTGGTTTTCTTCCGGCATTTTCAATAGTTTGTTAACTAACGCGGTTTGGAAAAGGTCCTTGCTCTTTTAAAAAACTGCATCAGCTATACCCTCCTTCAAATTGTTTATTCAATGTATTATTCTTTACTTTCTTTTTTAAAAAAGTATCATTTTTTTTTTGTTTTGACTCTTCAGTTGAGTGAGTAGACAAGTAGTATCGTCTGCAGTGAAAGTGGATCATCATCATCATAACACATTGGAAATGTAAAAGATCTTTCTTCCTCAGCTTACATTCGATTCTGTATCTCTGTTCTACACTACATTTGGATTCTAGTTCGTGTATAAAGTACAATTTTTTTTAGCTTTAATACAATTTTCTACCACCACCGACTTATCAATATACTATTAGCTTTTTCGTGCCTACCATCTCTCGTATTCACATTTATTCACATTTAAACTACAAAGTGGCGCGTGTATAAGCGCAAGAAACGAAGAACTCAAGTGAAAACATTTTTTGTTGTTTTTACATACCTAACTTATATTTCAATAGTATTCCATTTTCCCTTTCGGTTTCATACTCTGTTTGATATTGAAATGTGCACAGTACAACGGAGAAAAGTGCTCATTTCACTTTACGTACTCAAATGTACACACTACAGCAGTCACTCTTTTTCTGGTAGTTTGTTTGATGTTGCGGAAGGAATGGATATTAGGTATATCCTTATTTTATGCCACTATCTAGTATTTCATACGAGTACCAAAGAAAACTTTCCCGACGGCTATGCAATGGCAGAAATAAGAAAAAAGAACGGGCGGACACTGTGGAACATTTTTCTCAATTTTAATGTACATTCAGTGCGCTGCAAACGGAAAAACACTACTTCTGTTTCTACCATCACCATGTATCACATCAAAACTGGAAGGAAAAGGGGTAGTCGCAAAACATAAAGCATAACATGACGACTGCCAACTTATCATTGTTTCCGTTTTTCTCTCCCCCTCCATCTCCCCCATTTGTTTTTTCTTTTGTGTTGATCATGTTTACTCTTTCCTCTTTGTAGATCCTCTCTTTTCATTTTACTTCTAGTAGTAGTGTCTCTCTTATTGCTAACAAACTTTCTCCTGCAATGCACTCTATTTGTATGCATTGAGATTCAACTTCGATAATGACGTCGTTTCTTTATTTTTAGATATTCACATGTCATGCCTTCTTTTTTTTCTCTCCGTCTTTACATGCTACTTGTTTATGTTAACTATACAGAACAGAACTAATAACCTCCCGTTTTCCCCGTCACACATTCCCTTCAAGATGAGATGATAATACATTTTTTCTCCACTTTTTCTGGCGGCAATCCAACCAAAATCCTTTAAAACACACTGAAAGTCCCTTTGTACATTGTACAGATTCACAGTGTCTCTCCAGAATTTTCTAAAAGCCTATAAAAATCTGACGAGCCAACAACAACCTTAAATGACGATTCGTCTTTTCTTTGGTAAAAAAATATACGAAACTAAAGTAACTTTGTGTCTTTTTCTATACAAAGTTGAAACAATAATTTCAATGGTGTGGTTCTGCTGGTGATAAAATGGCAATGTGGCATTGCTTGCTATTACAGCCATGTAAAACATGGTCTGATATACTGCTGTGTGCATGACGGCAACAAAAGTACAGAAAAGCGAGAAACCAACATGTGTGCGATGCGAACTGCAAACAGCAGCAGCAGCGAATGCATCATAATATAGCGACATAAAAATGGAGAGAAATATAGAGACAGGCGCATTTATATAGATAGTTTTCAAGTGTGCACTTTACTTATGACGAACGAAGAAAACAGTAAAAAAATTACTCAACCAACCAAAAAGTGGCCAAGAAAAGAGAAAAAAGAGGAAGAAAAATATTTCACGATGTTTTGTATCTCTGCTCTTCCGTTCACTGGTAGTGGTTTGCTGTAAAAGGTTGAGGTTGATGTTGCATGGTTTGATGATCATAGTCAGGAGTTTTACTTGTTTGAAGAAAATTGAATAAAAGTTAAGTGTGTATAAGTAGCTGTTGTTGTGCCCACTGCTGCTTCTGCTACAAAACTTGGAAAAGTCACAAAAACTTTTTCCTCCAATTTCTTTTTCGTGGTAGTCGTGTTGGTCTTGTTTGAAGGAGAAGGGAAGGATGTCCAAGAAGATACTAAAGTTCAATAAGGATGCTATGAGTGTAGGTAATAGATTGCGGCACTACCAGCAATGTGTTTACAAAATATTCTGCTGTGTAAAATGTCAAATTATAAATAGAAGACGGAAATTTCTCAGTTTTTGGTGCGGTGGCGGTGACGGTCATGACCACTGGCCAGTTGACGAATACAATGCTTATAATATGAAGAAACATGTAAATATATGTAGTTCTAAGCAAATAAGTAAACATATTTTCTTTTGTGTGAGTTTGGATCAGCTATCATCGTTTAAGAGATAGAAAATGCACAAGTTTGAGAAAACAACAGAATATGAGAAAGAAGAACAAAGTGTGGAAAAGGGCAAAGCTGCTTTTTCTTCCTTCCTGAGTGACGCTGGAGGATGAAAGTCAGGAAAACAAACATGTGGGGGAACATGATCATCATGTTCAAAGTAAAAAGAGCAAGCCACCAGCTGGTCTTATATCTTTTTGAAAGAAAAGGAATTCTTGATCATGTTCATGATACGATCGTGACTATCACTATATCGAATGTACTTTTAGCGATTTTTGCAGCTTGCTTGTACATTGTATACACCTATACGTATGTATGTATAAGCATACCGATACATTCCTCAACTGTAACCGTCCTTTTTGTCTTCACTCATCATTCGCATTTTTCTAAAACTGAAATAGTGGTGTTGTACATGTACGGTGGATTGTACGTTCATTTTCAGCAGAGAGAAAGATCTAGAGATCCATTGCATGGCCTTGGGCTAAGGATATTTGTATTCTTTTATACGTGCTGTGCATTTACAACGTACTTCCTGTACCTATGTGCCATGTTTTGTGTGTTCAATAGGTATACACCATACACGCATGTAAGACAACCCACTTTCCATTTCACTCTGTCTCTTACTCTTTCTCTTCCTCTTCTTTGTAGAAGAATACCACTTTAGAAAATTCAATGAATGGGTTATAATGCTCCATGCGAGGAAGACGATATTCATCGAGGAAATGTACTTACTTTCCAATATCTAACACTGCACTGCAACTATCACTTTTCACTTTTCCTTGCTTAATGCTTTTCCGTTCAACCTCTTTCTATTGCCAATTTTTTTTTGCTGTTGTTGTTATCAAGTCATGAGTAAACAAAAGAAAATTTTCATTTCTTTCTATCTATCTGTTCTCCTTTTCGGGTTTAGGTTGCCATCATATCCAGCAAGGAAAAAAGACTCGCTGCTTTCTTTGAAATGGTAACTCGGATGGTACAGTAAAAAAGGAAAACTTTTTGGTAGTACCAAATAGAAAAATGCATATGCATGTTCATGCCCACTGCATACATGCCATTTTCTTTTTAGCTTTTTTGTTGCACAGCAGAGCAAAAGGCGCAGAGAGGGAGAGAGAATGGTAAAACCGAAATTGAAAAACTTTTCTGTGCGGACAATAGAACCTACTTGTGATACACTACACCGCAATGTATGTCTAGGTACCTCTGTACATGATATTCTCCTGATAAAATTTAATTTTTTATTTTGCATTTCCCCTGCATGTTCAACTAGAAGCATCATCTCGCTAAGTAGAATATAAAGTTAAAAGTAGAGCACGAGGAAGGAAACGCAGGAGAAATAAATGGGTAGCAGTTGCCATATTTTTCTGAAAATCACGTTGAAAAGCACCATAAAGTTGTCCGCATTTTCCATTATGTGTACCTATTCTGTGTTAGTCTTACAAACTGCTTACGTGAACGGTTACAAAGCAGCAAATGTATGCAGTTTGTTTTGTATCTTGTTCTATTTTACAATAATTGAAATTCCAACTTTGTTCTTAGTTCTTATGCTTATACATAGTTGATATCAAACCAACCAACACATCACAGACAATTTGATTGAATGCATGTTTTCAGTTCTGGAAGAGAACGATAGAACTGGTACAAAATGCATCCTCATTTCCTCTTACGCTGGATCAAAATTGAATTTACGAAGAATTGGCTACTTAAATTCTCTTGCATGGACGTATGAATGTTGTTAAAAGTTGAATCTTTTAAGAGCCTTTCATTTTTCGTTGATTGAATTAAATGCATGCATAATTGATTGAATTTCTGCAATAGGAAAACGGTACTCGTCAGACAAGTTGGTGTATCTAATTCCGTTCATTTCATCGAGGACTACTTGATTAATTTTGTGTGTATGTGTTGCATTGGAACCTTTTCTGCAATTTCCTTCAAATGGGTCAATTCACCAGAATCGGAGCTTCCATTAAACTTTAATATGAAAATTACAGAATAGCTCAAGACAAGGACGAATGGTACAATCCAATTTGGTATTGTAGTAGTACTAATAAATGCGATTTCAAACAAATTGACTGTATTTACATTCACATGGATGGGGAGATTGATGGACGCGGGACTGATTGGTGATTTATTCATATGTCAGAATGCAGTAGAAGTATTATTAGATTTGACGTAAACGCCTTGTCTCAAGTTCATTTGAAGATTGACAAGTTGAAATTTACATCACGACAGAGACAAATAAGAGTAGTAACTTTAGTGCTGGGTTTCAACAATTTTGGGATAGTGAGAAATTCATTAAAATAAGAATGCAAATTGCGACAATGGAAAGTTATAAAAATATAGACCTCTGTGACAGTAAATGCCACGAAACATAAAGTACTTGCCAAATTGAAGTGTTGGTGGCATGTAAAATACGGAACTGTAATTTTCGTGGTACGCCTGGTGTAGTATTATCGCATTCATTTATTTTTGCTGGAAACTAGAAAGGTGAAAAGGGGTTCCAATTCTGTTTCTACTGGAAGTGGAGCATCAAATATAGCACTACCGCACTACATATTGCAGAATTTCAAGAAAAAATATTACTTAACTTGTAGACAACCAAATTACTTCTTCTACTACAAGTTTTTCGAGCCATTTCATTAAAGCAAGGCTAAAGGAATTTCTTTTGTTAGCAGGTTTTTTTCTACAAAAATTTAAAGTAGGTCAGTTGTCAGTAACTCAACTACTTTTCTTTCGTTTACTGTACACAATGTTAGTTGTTAACGCATTTGAAAAAAAGGAATGGTTCTTTGTGAGAACTTTTCAAAAACATTGTTTTTATGTGCAAATAGGCACATACCTATGTATGAAATAACACATACTGAGTTTTCTCGTGAAAGTTTTTGATCCACTTAACTTTTTTTATTGTTTTGAAAATATGCATGAGTATTTCAAATTTGCATAAATGCTGATAGCTGAATGCAAATTATGTAACTTTGATTATACTAAGAATTTTCTTTTCTATTAACTGCGTAGACAGGCAAATAAATGTCCTTTGAACCCACCGTAAAAAAATTTCCCTGGTGGAAAGGTTTGAGTTTTGTAGATAACCTTGCATGATAGTTTATTATGCAGAAAGTTTGGAACAAAAGGTTGAATGCAAATTTAAAATAAACCTGAAGTAGGACAGATTTATGTTGTATATCTGGTTCTCCACAATGAGCACCTGAATCTAAATTTGTGCTCTTGGGCTCAAAAGTTATTGTGAAATAGGTAGAAATGATCAGTTTGGTAAGTTTAGTACGAATTGAAGTAGTGCCATTTTTCAAATCAATTAATCTTGAACTGAGAAATAAGTGTTTCCGTTTAATGGAAGTACGCACGTTAATGTTGCGTATTATTAGAAGGCCTCTAAATCGTCCACCTAAGTAATTCCGCCAATAATTCAATTGTAATTTGTTTTTGCAACACACGATACCGTACACAAGAAACAGTACCGGAAGTAGAGCCGGGTACCCGCAAATCAATATTGTTGTTTGAAGGACTCTACGAAGGCACTCTGAGTCCGAGGCACGACCCAATGGTAATTGACGAGTAAAAGATACTCATACACATTGTTGTCCAACATACATGCATAGATGTACAAATAAGCACAGTAGTGCTGTCTAAGCTATAAAAAATCCTTCATCAGCATAAAATACCTAATTAGGTATTTGGTTAGTACCATGTGCTTCCATCCCCAAATTCAACTTTAACCTATCTTAAGACCTGCCTTTTTCACTGGTGCGTGAAGAAGATCCTGTTTCATGCAAACCGCTTTTACCCTTATGTAAAGTAATATCAATACAAATTACATAGCGATTACTTTGCACCATCTTCGCATCACACAAGTAGATAAAGTATCTTTTGTAACTGGGAGACATTTATTCTCCTTCTTACAATAGATCCTCTATATCCCAGTCACTTTTACTTACTTTCACCGCCTTGTTCATTCATGAAACTTTGCCTGTCTTTTTGTAGTAAATTTAAGTAGGCAACTAAGAATGTACTCAAAGTGGGCATTAGCGCACATTATGGTGAGATACGAGGCCATGAGACCCTATTATTTTTCTCATTTTTTGAGAGAAAAAAGAAACTAAACACTCGCAACAAGGCAAAGGTGTGTGATTGTGCCAAGCAAGGGTAAGCATCTTGTAGAAGAAAGACGAAGCGGAGACAAAATTATGTCACGTCACATCCTCTTCTCGTCTCCTGTTCGTGTCCTTGTGCCATCATGATACCAACAGGAAAGCATAGGTTAGACACACACGCAGCACACACAATAATAAGTATAGTACCAGAGAATCCTTTTTTTCATCAAATAAATATTATTATGTAGAGTCATTCACAACAACAGCTTTGTGTTACATATTATACTATTGTGCATACATAAATTCCTATACATTTTACTACAATAAAGCCTTCCTTCCCGCTGCGCCATTTCACTTATTTGCTTGGTACATCGTGTCTCCGTCGTCTCGTTATGTCTTTATATCCTCTTACAAGATATTATTCCACATCGGAAAGTGAAAAAGATGTTTGCACTTTTTACTTTTTCGTGTCAACCGTTATAGAAGGGGACACCGCTTCTTCGTGTCGTCCTGTTCTAATGAGACAGTTCTTGTGTTTCCTTTCGTCAAATGAATCTCCTCTAACTACTTCTACCATGCATTGAACTTTTACTCTACTTTTTATGTAATCAGTATCCTCTACCCTGTTTGTGTATAGTGCTTTCTATTTTTATTTAACACTGATGAGTTTCACTAAGCCTGATTAATTTGTAAAAAGATCCTGCCCTATTTTCCTATGGCTTACTCCGTCGTCCTTCTTTAAAAAAGTCTTTTCCAAATACAAAGTGACAAGTTTACGCTCGCTCCCACACATACACACACACAGACGTTGAGTCTTGCATACATGTCATGTGGATACATAAATACTTTGGAAGATCCTTTCTTCTTCTTCTTCTTCCAACACAAATGACAAAAGGAACAATGTATTATATAAATACATACCTCCTTATATCATTTAGGTTATCGTGCAGGTTTTCTAATGAGTGAAAGTGGAGAAGAGGGCAGGCCAGACCCGCTTGGCTTGGTTTGACTTACTATCCTCCTCCGTTCCCCTTTTCTTCTTACATCTCACCATCGTTTTTAGTCAACCCATTGCACAAAGAAAAAGTTTCATGAAAAGAAAAGGGGAAAGTCAAGTTGCTATTTTTCTTGTTCATCTTCCTCTCTATGATCTTTAAATAGGAGCTATTATTGTTTTCATCCGAAGGAGGAAGTTCTTCTACTATACTCTTCTCAATGCTCTTCATCTTCACTCAGATTTTCCCCTTTCACCTTTGTACTTTTCTTTTTTTCTTTCCCCCTTACTATTTAAGTCCAATATTTTTTCTATATCTTTTGGGCCACTTCCATCCATACAATCCTCCTGCCATTACCACGATCCTATCATCCTTCTGCAGAAGAAAGAAATGCATTCGAGTATTTGTTGGCAGAGAAAAACAGAACAAGTGGAGCAGATATCCTGTTTGTTTTTCAACAAAATGACCTTGACAAGTACACGGACACTTACAAATAGAATGTATTTTTGCTTCTGCATCCCATCTATAAGAGTCTCTTGCATATTGTTTTAGTGCACAGTACGAATAGGTATTTAATGGATGTGACATGGGTATTAAATGGAAATAAGGAAGAAGCTAAAAAATCATGTTATTTTTGTTGAGATGTAGTAGAAGTAGTATTTTATGGTCTACTAGTGCAGCCTCCATCAAGCCAATTAGCTCCACTTTTATCTCCCCCTTGCACATAAAATGATAATAATGGTGTGTGTGGTGTGAAACTCACAAGTATATGTGTACTACTTCTCTACTTATTATGAGGTGTTGGTGGTAGGAAATTAAATATATAACACACCAAACTAAAAGTAAGAAGGACAAAGAATCACAAAGGAGAATTGTGTGGGGTAGCAGAACTGCAGTATCATATTATGGCTTGTCTAAATTATATGTAGATCTTTGAGGCAGGAGATGAAAAAGTAGTGAGCTGGAATGAAATGTAGAACTGTGCACTAGTTTCTCACACCCATTCCCTCCTTTTCCCTCTTTCCACTGCACATAATATCAAAATAATAATGATATCATCATCATCAGCAGCAGCAGCATCTCCTGTTCTTCCTATACTCCACAGTGGCTCATTGGTGGTTTGGCTGGGTTTGATGTTTAGACGAAGAGTAGAATGAAAATGCATGTCTGTGGACTGTGACCTAGATAAAATAATTAGTGTGTTCCGCAATAAAAACGAGAAAATGTAAAGAAGGGCGTGATCTGTAAGTTAAAAAATCTCCTTTTAATGAAAATAGAACTTTGTGACTTTGAGAAGTGAAGCATTAGGAAATCATTTTTTACCCTTAAAGAAAAGTAATTATATGGTTGTATAAAAACTGTACCCATACACGTAACT
>JAHZMZ010003362.1:0-18340 GCA_027743805.1 Lepidocyrtoides sp. E14 | reverse complement strand
CGAGTACGTATAAGGTCTTCTTTTCTTACGGTGCGATCATTCATTGTACGCTCAACATTAGAAATTTGAGAGTGATAGAGTACATATAACAGTATACAATTCTTTTTTTCACTATACGCATCTTTTTTCAAAGTATGGTGCCATTTGGCAAGTGGAGACTCTTATCTCATGGTGTACTCGTATGTGTACAAGAAGTTTTTTCTCTTTACGGGGGAAGAAGAAAAGGGACAGAAAAGCTTTTCCAAGTTTACGAAAAGAGACAGAAAAGAAAATGTAATTTCTTGCTGGAAGTATCCATGCTTGTTTGTAAATACTAACATCCGCATCTATCTATGAAATGTGTGTACACACACACAACCCCGTTCCCCGACTCGCTTCATACATATTTTTAAAATAGGCAGGTATATATGATGGTTTTCACTTTTAAGAAAAGAAAAGGTAGGAAATGGCTGGAAAAGTGGAAGCATTTATGTATTTTTTGACTTTACGTATTAACTTAACAGAACAAAGTGTTCTTTTAAAGCAAGTGGACTAAGGGTGGAGATAGTATAGCATACTTTTATATGCATGCATTCATATGGGAAGAAGAAAAAGAAGAATATCATTATTGTCACCCGTAAAAAGTTGACTTTGTATTACATAAAGTAGTTACATATTATTATTTCCCTTCCCAACTAGAATAATAAAAGACCGGAGGTATACGATTCCACTTTGAATATTCAAAAAACAGCTACTCAATGAAGCGTTAATGTTTGCTTGCTTACGAAGCAGTTTGATTAGAATGGTACAAAATATTATGAGTCACCCAAAGTATTTTTACATCTTTTATGGATGAGAAATAGAAAAGAGCACACAAAGTTGTCCATGTCAGAATAATTTTTTTCCATCATGCATGTATTTTTTACCAAATTCCAGATCCAATGCTTTAGATCATTAGAGGAGGATACACTGAATTTTTTATTTCATGAATATGGAAATTCCCTGTTTTTGTTACAGTTACACACTTACTACACATCACATGCAAGCAGGATAAAAGGGACGAATCAGACGAATATTTATGAGCTTATATCATCCTAAACTCTGCAATATTTAGTCAGACAAGGGTGATAGGGGAACATAAATATAATAATAATATGCAGATGTACATTATACATACTTGAGTTATTATTATTTTTCTTTTCAGTTAAAAAATAAATGAGCGTCAACTGTGCTATATTATGCTGGTGTGCACCAGTCATGATAATATTCATAGTTTGCTTCTCTTTTTGCAGAGAGGACAACAATGTCCGTAAAAAATTTAGTTCCCAGGTTTAGGTAAAAACTGTGTCCTCTTCGATTTACATAAAATCCATTATGCAGAAGGAGGTTTTGCCGTATTGTGTTTCCGTGGGCTATGCGCTCAATGCATGTGTATTCACCGGCTTACACATATAAAAAATTTCACCTCTATTTGATAATGCTTCTAAAAAAAGATGACGATGAGTCAAGTTCCGTTAAGTAAAACCATTTTTATCCAGTAATGTATAAACTATGTATAACGCTTGGCTAACAATGTTTCTCATTTTCCATGTCTCTAATGTCGCCGCATTTTTACCATATTTTTGGAAAGAAAAGAGGGGACAGAATATCACATTATCATCATCATCTTTGTAGATGTTTTTACAAAGAGATGCGTGTTTTAGCTAAGTTTTGGGATATTTGATACAATAATAAAATGCACGTCTAACGGTATCTGCCTACTTTACCTATGTGCATTGTATATTGTCGAAAAACGGAAAAGTTGAATATTGGTTGGTGTGACGTAAGGTAAGTAAACAAACTTACGAAAAATTTGTATTAAAACATGATGCATTCCGGGTGGCATGCGTATTGCTGCTGCTGATATTAACGACGGTCACGATAACGGTACTTTATTTTACCTATCTTTTCAAAATACCCTTACAAAAAGTTTGTTAAACAATACAAAAAAGCAGCTACATCATCATTTCATTTTCTTTGAAGGATGATGATATTCGAGGAATTCCAGACGGTAAAATCATTTTAAAAATACACATTGCCTGTAATACAACTAAATATATCGGAAATGTTATAAGGATTTTCTTTCGCTGATGCGTCGATTGTAGCATTGGCACCAGTCCGTTTTGAACGTACGCGTAATGATAGTCGATTTTAGAATTAGTGTTGCTCAAGGTTGTCTATATATAATGCAAGGCTATTGAGGAGTAAGAGTTTCATGCAACCATTTAAAAAAATATATATTATAGCATGCAGTAGTGATCTGCTGCTAGCTGCTGTCAATTTTGTAATGACGATAGAAATACACTAGAGCAAAATCATTGCTTACGGGTAAAATGAGTTAAGTGCAGGCTACGAGGGAGGATGAATCCGTTTTTTTATTAAAAAGAATGAAAATTTATCCGTGTGGATTCAAACATTTTATTTTTTTCCACTAGAGAATGAAAAAGAGCAAAAGTAAAGTGGATAATATTAGTGTACGACTTGTATACAAAGATGAGCTAGGACAGCAGCGGACGGGACGGACGTTTACAAGTTTTTTGGTCAAGTATTTAGGTTAGATCTTGCCTAAGGCAAGAAAGAAATGTTATTACAAAATTGCATAGAAATAGATGGAGGTAAAAGGATGGGGTGATTGAATGCGGATGATAGGATCCATGATTTGACTTGATTTTTATCAAGGGAAAAATAAGCAAAACAGTTTCGATGTTTTTCCCAGCAATATCTGATCTGGTTCTGCTGAAGAAGAGTGCTTTTAGTCTTATAAAACGTTTTGAATGATTTAAAAAATACACATGTTACCTTTTTTCCAAAATAAACCAAATATAATGCGCAATATATCTACATTACTAAACAAAAACATGGATTGATGGATCATTTTAAGTCAAAAAGTATTATCACTAATAATACTGCAGACTATATTGTCTTCATAGGTAACAAAACTAGTACACTATAGTAAACCTATAGTTTAAATGTTGAAAAAGCTATTCCTGTCGAAATGATAATAAAGCACTTATAAGATGACGTTCCTCTTTCTGTAAAATCATCCATTTCCCCTCAATTTTGATGATGGAATGCCATATAAACTGTCAGAAAAAAAGTGAGAAACTAAAAGAGCATCGCTACCACACAGTGCCGACCATACTAGATAAAAAGGTGCAATGCAATCATTTTGTGAAAATAGAAAAAAGGCGAGAAATTGTGGGAAACAACAGAAATAAAAGTACTGAGCTTAACAAAAAGATGGATTTTACATCTATGAAGTTAATAAATAATTACTACTTTATTTTTTTTTTATAAATTTCCTTCTGAGGAAATATTGACCTATTGTTAGATTCGGTTTACTTGTAAGATTCAAAGTACTTAATAACCACCTCACACTTAACACATTTAGTTACGCTTTTGTAAAAAAAAGTGTAAACCATAGTTTTATTAGTTGTTGCGCTTCTTATCTCGAAGTAAGTTTAACTGTTTAATTAGTTATTTCCCTCACTTATTATTATTTTCCTCATAAATTAATTCTACCATTTAGAAGCATATTTCCGCCCGTTTCTTTGTACGTGTCTGTCTGTATTATTTTTAATGAGAAAAATATAAATTTCTTCCTACAATACTATATTCGTGCTTTTTAAAATTAAACACAAAATGCTATTGTGTTGTATTGTAATTACCTGCTTTGTAAAAGTAATATGGCGCAGCTTCCTACCTATAGCCTAAACATTTTATAGTCCCCACTACTCCTCATTCTTCCCTTCATTTTAAAGTTTAAAAATAGACGCATCCTTTTCTTCACTTTGTGTATATTTAAATTAGCTTAACTCTTTTCCTCGGATGCACCCTCTCGGGATTGGATGAGCAGCCTGTCCAATAAAACGAGAGAGTTGTGTGTGCTCTTCGTTCTCACACTCAATCCTTTCACATCATTATCTATTCAAAAAAGGCATCTCTCAGGCAATAGTTGTGCATCACGCATATCTTATGCATACATGAATGTGTAGTATTTTAATGAGCTCTCCTATTGCTCCAAAAGTCGTCGTGTGCTGAGCATCTTCCCTTTTTTTGAATTGAAGAGTAGGTATAATGTTATCATCTCTCTACATACATACACTCTACATAACATTATGTGATGTGGGTACAATGCCTAATATGCATTTGTATGCACATCCAGCCGATGTCATGCATCTTTTCTCTTCTCTTCTCCTTCTGTTCTTCATCTCGAATAATAGAATAAGAAAATAATGTATTCAGTTTACCCTTTTTTTTACTTATCAAAGAGCTTCTGTTTCTCTATCTTTCGTTTTTTCTCTCGCGTTGCGTAACATGAAACGTGTGTGTGTGTAGTGTGCGCTCGTGAAATAGTCCTGCTGTTGCCTGTTTTAAACTGCTGCTGGCTGGCTGGTAATCATAAAGACGATCACGATGATGATGCATCGTCATGAATGAATAAAAATTCAAAGGGTTGGTCTTTTCAATAATAATAGATGAGAGCCCTGTTTACATTAGCATTTTTGAAGGTATCCCATCATCATCATCGTCAACATTTACCTTTCGATTTGATAAAAAACGCATCTGAACGCGAGCCAGCCCGTAAGTAGTAAGCAGATGAATACGCAGGCGTATGCTGATGTGCGTGCGTGCTAATGGCTTACACATTGTAATATTTTCTTTCAGGCTATTTATAGTTTGAAAAAATGATTCATTTGAATTTCAAAGGATTAAATTATAGACACGGTGGTGGTTAGGTAGAGAAATATTTACACGATGTGAATATATTTTGTCCTAAAAAATACGACTATTTTAGTACTTACCTAAACAATTTTACAATTTTACTTAATAATGTTCCGTTAAATATTATTACCTGCACGGTTTGTTGCTCAAAATTCACCAGTAAAATAACAACTTAATGATTTTCATTTTTGATGATACAGACTTTATGCATTTAGTTATTGTAAATAACTAACAAGTACATATTTCATCAATAAACGAGCGTCTTGTTTCGCAAAATTAATATTATTATTCATTGATATGAAAGGGGATTTTATGAGAAATCAATGCATGTTAACGAATGCCTTCAATATTATAATAGTTACGGTTTATTCGATAAATTATTATTATGACGATGATGATACATAGGTAGTTGCTTTTCCTCCTGCTATGCTACGCCATTGTCGATGAAATTGTGATTGGAGATGCTGCTGTGAAGAGCTCTTGTCATCTAAAATTCAGCACACACACACATGATATTATGTTGATGAGAATAAGAAAAAATAATTTACAAGTTGAAACTTGAAAAGTAGATGAGTGCTTTGCTGAACAAAGCGTGTCTGCTGAGGATATGAAATAGCAAGAAAGTAACGGTGCATCTTTACAAAAGTGGATGAATTCAATTGAATAGAGTACTTCTTATTATAAATTGTGACGAGCATCATTACAAGTAAAGCACCGTTGTTTTTCTCTCCTTATAGGCATCACATTTGCCTGTTTTATATTCTACACTCTTTGTCAACATTTTTTTTCATATTTTTTATTCAAGTGCATAGTAAAAAGAGCTCCTTCTTTGATACACCTATTATGTTACATCCACACGATATCATTCACTATTCACCTCACAACAGACAAAAATCTAACGTAGGTATTCAAGTGAGGATTCTCCTGATACGATACCGTAAGTGTATACATTTGAAAACACAAGTGAATTCAAAATGCTGATGGAAGTTTTAGGAGCTACGAAGTAGTATATAGCCACCATATGTACCTATAGTATAAATACTTACACCTTTGTGATCCACACCGTGAAAAGAGAACGTACGACTGCATTTTTAGTGAGTGATGTACGGAGGAACGAGAAATATTAAATATTATGGTACCATACAGCACGTTTAATGTTTGAAATATTTTTTTCAAACATTTTTTTATTCTAAACTTTGAAGTAAATGAAAGGGCTGAGGTTTTTTATTTGAATGAATGGGCGAACTCAAGCAATAAGATTCTCCGATTCGTTTCGTTACATTGTAAACATTTTTATTTCAAATCCATTTGATAATGCACACAAGTTGTTGAACTATGTGTACTACTACTAGCAATTCCATGTGTTGGGTCGGCACGTACAACGTTTTAAACATTCAATTTAAATGTATTGTGAATAGTAATGTTTAAAAACCCGAAGCTGTCGTTTTTTTTTCTTTGGTGATGGTACACAAGAAATAAAAACACGCAACAACTGTGCTAGCTAGTGCGAGTGGCAACAACATGATTGTCAACCCTTTTGTATGAAAAAACGTAAACTTTTTTTTAACAAAGTGAAATGACTATTTATCATATTTCTGCATTTTTTGCTGAAGAGAGAAATGATTTTTGAGACGAGAGGAGATAGTGAGATGTGACCAGGATTGTGGATGGCTTATGGCAGGCCGTTTGCTAGCTTAATAACTGGCAAAAAGGTACAAGTTAGATTCAGAGTTAGTGTGTGTAAACGAAGAAGCAACCCCTTTTTTATTCCAGAAGACTGGTAAAGGCTTATAGCAAAGCGATACACAATTTATGCGTAATGTCATAAAAAAAAGCTGGCAGAAATGAAAGTGCGGTGTGCATGTATATACTGTATGCATTATACATACCCCATTATTCTTATTTAATGTATGGATGCATATGTAGCATATATAATATAGTAATTTTGAGCGAGCAATATTTACAATTCTTATTACGATGATTAAAGGATGAATACAAAAAATTCGTTTCAAATTTTAAAGTAGACTCCACATGTGATCTTCCTCAGTTTGGCTTGCCTGTTGTCATATACTCTTTTTCGTCCCCTCTTTTTTGCCTCGTAGTAGTTGCATGCAAGTTCATATTGCTCACTCGTCTCATTCATTCTCACTCTGTCTCTTTACTCTTGTGATTTATCATCAAGGGCTTTTTTAGTCATCATTATGATTATCCTTTCAGAAAAAAAGTCCCCTTTTCAACATGATAATATGCATGCAGTTTTTGCTCGTTTGGTTATATAAGCTATCGTCTTTATTATAATGTTGTGACCAGGCAGCAGGCGCTAGACTGTAATGATAATAATGATACTAATAATAATAATATGCCAAACAGCAGGGATGTCATTGTCGGTGCTTTTGCATTAATAATAATAAGTTATATTATTATCCTCTTTTTCTCACTTGCTTCCCTTGCATGCTGTTTTGTTGTGTCTCTTCTCTTCTACGGAGCTGGTGCGGACCATTATGATTTCGTCCGTTGGCTTTAAAACTGTGGACTCACAAAAGACTAAACCAAAGACATTTTTTTTCAACAATAAAAAATTAATTTAAATTTATGCTGATTTTTTCACACGCTCTGGGATAGGATTGGCTTTGGGAAATGTGAGGGGGTTGTACAACAAATGTACTTTCATATATTGAAATCAGTTTCATGTAACTCTCTCTGGTTTTCTTGTTTATCTCTTAATCAACCATACAAAATTAGCATTTATAGTAATAGAAAATAGGCAACAGATGTACTACTATATAATTTCTACTGTTCAGTAATGATAAAATGACTATTTTCCTAAGAGAAACGATTTTTATGAATATTAATGCTCATTCACTCAAGCGTTCATTCGATTCCTCACAATACTGTTTTCCCCTTGAGGTTTAACAAACAAATCGAATCTTGGGATTGGATGATAAATTTGAAAGAAGTTTTTAGTTGCTTAAATTTGTGGTATTAATAGAACAGACTTTTTTCATCTGGCTGTCGAGGAATATATTTGAACCTTTTTTCTGGCTGATTTTGATTTTAATGCATGAAATTAGGATATCTTCTTGAATCTTGACTTCTGCTTCGATTCAAAAAGCACGCATCAAAAGAAGGGGATGGGTGAACTGATTAATGTAGTAGTAAAATGATGTAAAAGGGGTGAAGTGAAGATGACTAGAGCAAGTTATAAACAGCCTTCAAGAGATGCATGCAGATGGCTGATTTGACTGTTGTTGTGAGTCTCCTACTTGTTTGAATCAACATGGATGACTGAGTGAATGATAGATTACCGAGGGCTTCATTGCATTGGGAGGAAATTTTTCAAGAACCTACTTTGGTACTACAACAAAATTTAATAATACAAACACATGAGGGAGATGAGATGCTGCTGCTGCTCCTGTTGTAGTGGATCTCACAACAGGAAGACGACGTGAGTAATAGCGAGCTAAAGCGTTTTTGATGATGAGAAGAGTGATAAAGTAGTTTTATTGTGTTCGATGCAGTGCGACAGAAGGCACATGCTATCAATCGAAAACCATGTAGTAGGGCAATAAAAGTGCTTGAATTTGATTCGAAGCGGGTTGAAAATCATAAGATGGTGGTGGTGGTAGTGGCAGGTGGTTTTAAACTGATGTTTTCTGAAGAGAGCAGTAATGATTGTTAAATTATAATATCATTAGTATCAAAAGTCCAGGTGGAATGGTAATAATAATGTTTTCTGAAGGTAAAGAAAGACCAATAATAATAAATGAACGCAAGGCTTTTTTTATTGTGAATTGTTGACTATTATGAAAATCAGGTATAACCAGAGCAGCTTTTAGTACCTACGTATAATATATTTACTACGTACACACGTGTGCTCCATTCTATGCAATTTTTAAAAACATGATGTACCTGTACTGCATTAATTTATTATTCTATCATCAATTCAATTTGTAAGAATTAAAAAGTACGCAAAAATCGTACAGTAGAATGAAAAGCCAGGGAAAATGTACAGGTGTTTTTCCAGCTATTATGTACAAAATATTTTTTAGATTTTTGAGAATCTAACAATGAGTCAAAATCAAAGTAGTCAGGAGAAAAACTCTACATCTTCCATTTTCCTTCGTGAAATTATTTCACTTTTGTTATTCCAAATGTTTCACCTGAATTATTCACTGTCACTCACAAAAAAACGTGATTTTCAATTCAACCCATAGTAAGGAGCGATCATGCATCAAAATAGGAAAATTGGGTAAAAATATACGTTCCCTTTCTGACTTCATGCATAGCTTGGCAATACTTTTTTTGTGCATGGTACCTTACACATACTCATTCAAGTGTATGCATACACCTAACTGCATACCAGACCACAGTAAGGTACATAATGATATCTGGATCTTTGAACCTGATATCTAAATTTTCCCATGATTCAGTTTTCCATTGGTATTAATAAGTACCATGTAATAGGTATGCATTCATGTTTCATTCTGCTTGATTTCTTCTTTTTTGGTTCTAAATTTGGTGGTTTCATTATATTTTCTCGTCTTTAATGATTCAGATCACATTTTTGTATGTACTTTCTTTCATTTTTCTCTGTCCCTTTTGTAAATTTATGCGGATTTCCTTGTCAAATAAATACAATTTCAAGTAATAATAAAATACTACTGCAGCGGATACTTCTAGTGTATTTATTGTTAGTATTTGTGTAGGGTTATTCCCCACAATAGAAAAACTATTTTATTGAATATATTCAATTCATGCATGTACTTACATACAGCAATGCATATAATAAAGTATTGAGGGTAAGCAATATATTTATTAAAGTTATCTTCAGTTTCAGATGTCTCCTAAAATCTCTTATCGATCTTGCAAAAGCTATGAGGCAATACGAACAAGTTTCTTGGGTTTAAATACGTCTTTTCTTCTCCTTTTCTTAAAAATTGTAATGCGCAATACAACAGGCATTTTAAGGATCTCAAATAGTTTCTTTGGTGGAACGAACAAAGAGATGGAATGTGAATGTAAAAATGTGTAGCAGTAATAATAAAGGGATCTCTATTATTTTCTCGGTGCATTATTTCCTTCTATACCAATACCATCATCCTACAATTTTACGATCTTTCTGTGTTGGTTTGGACTGAATGTGCATGCATACAAATCTATCTAAAATGCATACACCTACTATCCGCCATGCCTAATGTGCTGCATACATTTCAGTCAGTCATGATGATACAAAAAATGTCGACAAAGAAAAAGATGCTGGCTTTATCGCTGAATCTTGAGCTAAAAACAGCACCAAATTCTTTATGCAAACATTACTTTTTTTTGTTCAGCAATAACGTAATATTGTACACAATGCTGACGGTATACACGATATGAGCCAATTGCCTAAAAATGATGTTTTGTACCACCTATACCTTTGAAGGTTGGAAGCGATGTGCGATGTCGTCGCAGCAAAGTTTCATCATATTATAGTACTATACTTTAAGCTTTTTATTTGTCAAGCAGTGTTATTATGGTACATATTAATGATGCTACGTTCAGACTCTTTAGTGGTCAACAAGATAACCCCCTTTCTCACTCAAAATTTTCATCTACGACGACATTCTAGGAAAGCTACATATACCTATATGCTTTTTGCATAAGTAGTTATATAATACGCGTCATCCACCTCAACACTGAATACTTTTGTATGCATACATGGTGCCAAGCAGCATGCATGGTCATCCTTCTTCATGATGTCCGCAAACACCATCATCATCATCATTTCATCTCATGATGCTTTCTCCCCTGTTGAGAGAACTATGATTATATCCATTAAGGGTGCTGCATGTCCAGTGAAAAAAAACATATTGATCGGTTTTTCGGCACTTCTCTCTATATCGCTTTCCATTCTCATTTATTCAGATATAGATGTAAATGTACGAATGATGATGATGGTCGGGTGATGCCAAATACTGCATGCTTCAGGCAACTGCATAATACATTTTCGTCTACATTCCATGTGCACAAGAAGTATTCACAATATTTCTTGGGAATGAATTTACACACAAAACTGTCTGCTTTGTGAATGCGTATAATATTTAGATTCTCTCTCTCGGCAGGATCTGGTGAGTTAGATATAGAATAGACTGCAATAGCATGAAGTTGCAGTCAAGTCATAATAAGACTCTGGAAGTTGGTAAGAAAGCATCAAGTAAACAGCATTGTTAAAGAAATGGGCTTATTCTATGTAGTCACACATTTTTTTCTGTCTCTAGCTGTGAATACATCTCTCCCTTTCACCATCTTTATGCATTTTTGTGAAGATGTGGAGTGAGAAAACAACATGCTTTCTACAAACGCTTTATCGCTGTCCAGCACGTCTTACGATATCCCTTTTCTGGACACTTTCCCATTTTCTTTGAAATGACCACATTAGGATTCTCTATTCCCTTCTCTGAATGAATATGCGTGTTTCTTATCAAGTTAGAATGGTACTAAATATTTGCCATAGAATACGCCATTGTGGTGTTGGCATTGTGTTGAAGAGGCATAATAGATCTTTCGGAGCTGAATATAACTGCATCCAAGGTTTCTAGAATACGACCGTACTGCTTTTTGGTATTTACACTGGGCTGTTACTTTACAACATGTCGCTGCGTGTAGCTGCGGTTTACGGAATCGTTTATCCATGTAAAATTGTTGCGGAGAAGTGTGATTAACTTTCTTTTTACTGGCGATATTAATGTTTCAAACAGTGAAGACAGTGAGAAACAACCCATCAAATTATACTTTTCATTAATTAATTAGTGAAATAAATTGAAAAAGTGTCATCTAGCAGCTGAGGGTAATTGCTGAGCGCGTAGGTAAATAAATTTCCAAACACTTACTTGTTTTGAACGCAAAACACGGTATAAAAAGTAGAAAAATATGAAAATGTGACACTATTCATTACTTTTATTTCCCACTCTCATTCTTTATTTGTTCATCTTGGCACTAGAAATATTTAGCTATGGGCTATGTGACTACGCCGGCTGTCTGTTGCAGTAGTGGCTACTTGTCTCTTTCAACAATGTTCTCTGAATGAGGGAAAGTCCATTCTATGAATGCCCTTTCTTTTAGGCTAGAACTTTTGTATGCATGATGATGCTTTCCTCTTTCTTTCCTCGACTGTGTGCATAGCATTTACCTCCTTCTACATGTATGGCAGAGAAATTCGTTGCACAACGGCATAATAATGTCTATAAACATTAATATTATGTGATGATATCTTATCTGCATCTTGTGCTGCACATTATTCCCGTATTGCATCTGCAGTAATGTCTTGGATTATTGCTTTTTTGAGTTGCAGAGACAGTCTACGCACCATCTCACAGAAAAACAACTGCAGTGGGATGCAAGTTGCCATCAACTTGCTAATTAACTCTCACACCATCCAAGTTATCCCTTCTTTCTCTCTATCCTTTTTATCATCATTTCATCTCCCTTCCGGTCCCACGCGCTTTCATTACCAACTCATTTGGCACCTCTTTTTACTATTATACAAGTATTCAAATGTACATGCACGAACATTCCAAAGATGTAACATTTTCTTAGTTCTGGATATAACACTCCCCTTCCCCTTGCTGATTAAATCCTGGTTTCGTTTCTTTCTTGATAATAATCCACACACAACTAAACCTTTCCTTCCTTCCTTATTCCTCCTCTTATGGCATCTTTTAATCTTAATAGGATGAAATCATAAGATGTGCATGTGTGGAGGAATTTATACCATAGAGAAGAGAATCCAAATGAGAACGAAAAATCAATTTTCTTTTATCGCAATCTCCAGCTCTTTTACCATCATCATATGTATGCCAGCAATGCTTTTATGCAATCTCTTTGGTCAGTTTCTCTCCTTTTTTGATGGTACTTTCTATTCTGAATGTATCTGCTTACTAAATAATGTTTAAAGTATACATCTCATTTATTTATCCACCCAACCCTTATAATCTTGCATTTTCGGTGGAATGAGCAAAATAGTCAGTTTGCTTGTATTTGCAAGAAATACGATCTTGATCGTCATTAATATAATATCATGATAAGTCGCTGCTTTACTGGTCTCTGAAAAAAAAGAAGAAATGGAAACCTCCTGTGACGAACGACGGTCCACACGTGGAGTATTTTCCTGATCATCGCTAGATGAATGTACATTTAAGCAAGTATAAACAGCGCCCTTTCCAAATAACCGTTGTTTAGTATGCATTATTTGTAGAACCATTTCCTTTTCCATTCATTTCTAACGACGTATTATGTTCTTGTACTAGGAAGGATATCTCGATTTGAATTGAACACAACCATGTTTCACTTCTTTTCGTGTACCGCGCACGCAGTGTGAGCACCGTAGCTTCAGGCAAACCAATATCGTAATTCTGTCAATGTCTGTCTAATAAAGTACATTTTTGATCACTCTTTCCTTCCACTAGTGACGTTGTTTATTTTATGCTTCTGTTGCCCTTCCCATTTTTTTCGGTAAAAATGTATAAAATTATGTATTTGCACTACTATTTTGTGCCTCTTCATTTTATTGACCAGTTTGAATATTTCCATTGTCTAGTTTTCCAAGAGTTATAAAAAACAGTCGGTTTGTATGAATGCTTTTCAGTATTTCACAAGAACTTTCATTAGAAAGATCAAAATTAGATCATAATTTGTGATGCACGTTTGGGCAAGCAATTTTAAGATCAGAATGCTATTGTATAGTATTATGGATCTATCTGTGTAAATCATTTCATAAATAAACAAAAAGAGAATGGAACTGTCCAGTGGTCAGCATCGCATCTTGATTTAACATTCAAGTATGCTCTTTCTTTTGTATTATCTGCATATCGCATCTGTCGGTAGTAAACACGCATAGCAAATGAGGGAAAAATATATCTTTTCCTCAGCTTGGAAGCTCTTTTACAAGCGATCCTTCATAAAGGCTAGGAAATAAAGTACTATGGAGATCTCTTGTCTGGTGTCGTGCGCGTATTATCTATTTGTTGTGCGTACTTATCCCATGCAAAACTAAAACGCTGACTGCTCGGACACTCGACAAGCAAGAAAGTGCAACTGTAAAACCGACCGTCTGCACATTTTGTTTCTGATTGCTTCCCCGGTAGATCCCATCTCATTGAGGGTGAATGGGTGGTTGCTACTATTTAGTGAGGGCGATGCGATGTGTGATATATCCTGCTGATGACGATCACGATGCACTGGTCTCCCTCTCCATGGGATGCATAATGAAGCCTGACAACATAAATTCTATTGTTTTACTTGTACGAGTAAAACAAGTGTAAAAAGCTTGATAATCAGCTTTATAACATTTTTTATTGAGGCTCATCATCATAATAATCAGCAGTTGTGCCATTATGCCTCCACTCATTATGCAGATTACAGCACGAAACTCTTGGTGAAACTGAAAACAAAGCAAGTAATCTCTTGAAACATCTCGTATTTTTTCTTTTTGTATTTTATTCAAATTGCATAGTGTTTATGCACTACACCCTGCCATAAAACTGACTAGAGTGCCCATCCACTTTGAAATATGAGAAGACTAATGAGATATCTTGTAAATTAGGAGCTGAGTTGTGAAAATTCTTTTTCACTTTTTTGTAGAAAAACACGATATATGTGGAACTACATGTGGTCAATAAGACACGCCGTAAACAAGGCACTGATAAATGACTGGGATATGAAAAGAGATAAGTAGTTTGGCTACGTGTGGTCAGCTTACTGGGACTTGCTCAGCAAGTGTACATATTATGAAAGTTCATATATACAGTCAATCCGAAGCGGGATATAAACGCAGTCAACTGGAAGCATTCTAAACGCGTAAATCCTGTGGATTTCTTGAATCAACAAGAGTTGAATTTTGTATCGCGACGATTTAACAATGTTGCTTGTCATGCTTCAATAAGCATTTGAAGAAAGTTCACCGAAAGTTCGTCATACTAGTTTTTAAACACTTGTGACGTGTATGTACATGCATAGGTAGTCAATAATAATATCGCTGAAGTAAATACTAAAGTCTTTCAGATGACGCATTGATGCAAACGTAGACGATAAGCGTGTAGGTACATGGTGTGCAGTTGTGTACTTTTACAGGTTGTTGGTTTGTTCATTGTTCACACGTTCATTGGTATTACACTAAATGTTCAAAAACAATGAATAGTATTCGTATGATGTATTTAGTGAGCTTGATCAATTGAATTTTTGAAAAAAAGTAAAATTTTCCGGGAACATTGGTATTGCTGCCCAGCTTCCGCAAACTGTTTGTTTTTTCAATGACAGGGCAAAGTAAGATTTTCTGCTTGTCTCTTATATTCTGTGTTGAATTTTTCCGCATTCAGTTTTTGGTCTACTTGGTTCGTTTTTACTTTCTCTCCCCTTCCTTTTTTCCTAAAGTAAATAGATAGAGAGTGAATAGCAGCATGACTATGCATGCATGATTAAAATGAGTACATGGTAGTATAAGAAACATCATGTTTTGGAAACTTTTCCACAAGTTCTTGCTCATCTGAATTTTCTTACGAAACAAAACTTGTCTTTGTTCACTTTTACCATAAGAATGGGATTTTTGTGTGGGTGGGAGACTGAACATTGATGAAAACTCACTGAACTGTGAGAACCACCCTATATTTTGGAGAAATATTTTTGTTGACATTTAGCTCACGTTCAGCAACCTATTTCTTTAGTATTCCCCTACTTTTTCCCTTACACATAATGTTAAACGTTGAGCCTCTTGATTCTCCCTCTACTTGCAGGGATGAAATTATTATTAAGGCGATAGTTAAAGCAGCTTATCCTACAAGTTCTGTAAACTTCAAGTCCAAACACAATTAAAACGAATTTTACACAGAGTTATAATAAAGCTGGGGAACATTTATGTTTTCTTGACTAAATTTGTAACAATCGAATGAACCTACCAAATATACAAAAATAAAGTTCCAAATGAAAGTAAGATTATGCGCCTAAGCATGAGTGGCATCATTATAATGATAAAAGAAAGAATGCCGATTCTGAAGCCCTATCATCCCAAACCTTCGACGTCAGAATGTTCCATTTCACGACATAGAATTAATTATAAGAAAAATTCCGTTATACTAATACCACCATTGATTCCTTCTTCAGTATTACAAACAGTGAAAGACTAAATCGTACGAAAATGCATGTACGCAAGGAAAAGAATAATGAGGGAACAATGATGGAAAGAGAGAATTATATAGCAAATGTCATCTGGGAAAAAAACTGAGTGGATTTTCGGATACAGTGGAATTACTTTTTCCAATAAAATTGTCACTTGAGATCTCACCAAGTCATAATTCATAATTGCATCAGGAACCATCCATCGACTTGGCCGTCATCATCATAATCACCATCCCTTATATTCTCTTCGTTTGTGTAGGCAGGCACAAAGGTGTATCGATTCTGTGAGGATAATGTGAGCGTGTGATTATCTAAAAAATGACAAGAAGAGAAAGCAAAAGAGATCACTTTTTCCCTGTTTTATTATCTTTGATGGTGGCATTGTAATATAGAAATAGACTCAATTTGAAACTATTTTTTGCACAGTCAGTAAAAAAAGATAAAAGATTTATTGTCACTAGATCATTTTCACATATCTCACTTTTGACATGGTCGTTTTCACAGAATCATTATCCTATTTAGAAGGGTGACGTGTGTTGCTTTTTCCGACACTTTTTTTCCTTACATAACCGTGAAAGCTGTAAAGTAGGAGATATCATGGAAAGCCCTTGTACTACTCACCACTGCTTCTACTCCTCACCAGCAGCACAAGCAGCAGCGTCGGTTCATTTCAGTGAAATGTAATCGGAGAGGTTGGAACGTGATTCCTTTTGATATGATGATTGTGTTTTTGCTACCTTGCTCCCATTTTCCAAATGTAGTTATTACGTACACTTCATTCCTTTTTACTGACACTTGATGATAATGTGTCAACTTTCGTTTCACTAGGAAATAAATAAAACGAAAGGTGGTGCCACATACTGATGATGATGAGCTTTTCCTTCCAGTACACGCTTCCAGGAAGCATTCATATGGAGGAACATTGCAATTATATTTCAAGACAAAATCTCCTCCACAAAAACCCGTGTACATTTCTCATGTAAAAGATGCAGCAAATTTAGATTCTCTCTTTCTTTGGCTTTGTACTATTTTAGACCACATGACATTATTTGGAAAGTAGAACGATTTTTAAAGATTAGTACCGTGATCCCTGTTTTTACTTTTTCTCTGATCCGAAAATCCCAATCCAAAAAATCTCGTACCACTCATCAATCGGTGTCTGGCACGACATGCCTAGAAGATAGATAGGCTGCTAAAAAGATGGCAAAGTAAAAGAAAGAAAACGACGCATGGTTAAAGACTTGGAGTAAGTAAGCATGTACTATGTGTAGGTCTATGGTTTCAATGTCCTCATTTACACACTCTCTAACCGTATCAAAATGTACACCTGTGATATTTAATCAAATATGGGTACGTAGGCAGGCATGACGTGATAGTGATGATCTTTGGAACTGTGAGAGAAGTCCGATTTGGGTGAGAAGTCATGCTAACCCAAAACTTACATGCATGTGAGAATGTAAGTACTATAGCAGAATGTGTCAGTTTCTGTGAGCTTTTCCTGAATTTACCAAACAGCATTATTCCATGTGTGAACAGGATTCAAACGGTGAAGTATAAGTGAATGCAACATTTATTCATTTCGGTCTATCTGTCCATACCATTTTTCACTCCCTATTTTACTTCACGTCTGCTTGTCCTTGTCCACGCGGCATTAGCAAATGTATTTACCTAAAGCTAGAGGAAATGACACTGCATAATGGATCGTAAGCCCAGCTGGACTCTATTTTATATATGCAGAACACATGTACACTTGTTTCACTTTGATGCATTGCTTGACCAAGAGGAAATGGAATGAAGCTGTCTGTAACTGGTTGTTGTGTAAGAGAAAACTTTCAACAGGATTTCACTTTATTGGAAAGTATCTCCTCTCCCGTCTGTCAAGTAGGCAAAATGCAAAGAAGAATGGGAAACGAAAACAACCTTTCATTCTATATTTTATACTATACGCTTTCATCCATACCATGACATGGGCTGATTAAGTTTAAGTAAAACCCAAGTAAGATAAAACTATGGTCATTCTCTCTGTATGCATGTGTGGTATGCATAAAACAGAGGAGTGGCTTGAGAGAATATGCCCAAAGGAAGGATAGATGGAAAGGGATGCTGTTGATCCCTGAAAAAAATGTTTGAATACAAAAGGAAAGAGAGCTGGAGAAGCAACCAAATGACGGGAAAGAAGGAATAAACAGCTTTATATTGATTTTAGGAAAACAACTGACATCTCCTGCTGTGCCCGGAAGCCATGCTTAAATCCACTTTTCCCATTAAACTCTTTGTTTAGCCGTTTTTCTTTTTTTTTTTGCTCTGCCTTTTTCATGCTGATTGTGACGTTGACATTTTTCTCATCTGAGTGAGCGTAGAAAGCCTTGGCCACCACTTGTGAAAGTAAAATCATGCATGGCCTTTGGTCACAAAAACTATTAAAATTGCCTGTATATCAAATGATACA
>JAHZMZ010003360.1:0-44990 GCA_027743805.1 Lepidocyrtoides sp. E14 | reverse complement strand
TTACATTTTGCCGAGTTTATTTAGTATAGCAGCTACTTTCACCACTCGATTCACTGGTCTGGTTACTAGTTTACGCTCAGACAAAATTTTAACTTACGAAAGATCCCCTGCGATCAGTAAGCCTTTGTCGCTACGCTTGAGTACAAATACACTTCTACATGAACCATTCCAGAAAAGGCATTATTGCTTACGGACAGTAATATTGTCAAACTTTAAAAGTGGGAAGTTTTAATACGGTAGTTATAATTTTATATAATAAATATAAAGTGTGCAAAGAGTTTAGTTTCTTCTCTTCTTGAATGTATCATTTATCACTGCACAACTCCGTCAAACCTCTTGATACACGGTTCACATTACTTTGTTCTGTACAGAGTATAGACTGGACATCGCTAGCCGGTGGTCATCCGCAATCAAAAACAGGTTCATATGAATTGAAACTTGGAAACGAGAAACTCTTGGAACATGGAAAAGGAGTTACGGCAGCTCACTCAATGATAAACTGAATTTTGAACGATTTTCGAGACATTTTACGGCGTATACTTTAATGAAAAAATGGTGGAACGTGGCTTTATCTAGACACAAAAAAGGAAATGTAGTATGTAGCATTAAAGGTTTGCAGTGTTGGTGGTTTAGTAGGAAAATCCAGTTATCTTTTCTATTTAATTTTAGTGTAATGTCTTGTCCTGCACAAGACATTTTCCAAAAGATTATGGAAAGCGCTGTAAAATCTGCCGAACCAGGTATTTATAATTCACTGTGAAACGGAAATAAGAATGTAAATTTGTAGAGAAAATCTAATTACAATGACAAGCACGTTTTTAATAAAGCCATGTTCACGTTGCCCCAAATAGACTCTCCAAATCAACTACAAAGATTTCACGTTTCTCAGACCGCAGAACAACTTCCCGACATCCGAAAGAGAAATGCGTACTACAGAGCGGAATTGGAGAAGCAGATTAATGAGAAAAAGGAGGCTGAACGGAAAAAGAAAGAGAGAGAAGCGTTGGAGGAGGAAAGGTTTTTGAGAAAAATTGAGGCTGATCGAGATAAACTAAAACGGGAGTATTTCGAGAAAATTCGACAAAGAGAACTGATGGTACGTTGAATTAAAATAATGTTCATTGTCATGATTGATAAGATTTTACGCGAATGAATACATTCAATGTTTATATTTCAGCAGGAAGAGACTATCAGAAAACAGCAGGCTATAGCCCGTAAACTTGAAGAAATCCAAGAGGCCGAAGAAAGAAAACGGGAAGATGAGTTGAGGAAAAGACAACAAGCTGCAGCTAAAAGGATGGCAGAGTTGGAACAGGTAATTGAAAAGAAACGGTTGGAAGAGTTGGAGAAGAGAAAACAAGTTGCTTTGGAACGACTATATTACTGGGATTCTGCCCCAACAAGAGGTGATCTTTATCGAAGTGGATGGAACAGTCGGGATTACGTTAATAGTGCATTGGGCATTGAAGGAGGGATTGGTGGTGGGGGTGGGGGTGGTAGAAGAAATGAAAGCTTTTTCGCAGGTAGTTTGGATGATATTTACTACACAGCCCCTTTACCCGTATTAGCGGAAGTCTATAGAAGATTGGTTTATGAAAAATCACGGATTAAGGAGGTTATTAAAGAGAGGATAAGCGAGGGGGAAAGTTAATGTTTTATAAGAACAAATAAATTGAGATACTTTTTGTTCAGCGCATGTCTTTATGATTGCGTTGGTACTGTTTGTGTTTTCGATTATTAGTTTATGGAAAATAAAGAATCGAGGTTATCAAATTGGAGCTTGGAGAGTTTCGAATCCAGATGCATGCTACTGTGTTTCATAAAGTACTTACATGAAATTATTTAATTTACTGTGCTGTAATATGCATAATATAATAAATCCAGCCAGACAGACAAATCCTGTTTGGGAAAGATTCAGTTTTATAAAATTAGAAAATGTAAAAATATCAACAATTTAAGTCATTTTCCACAATTTAATGTCACATGATCGTTCTCTGCTTGACTCTGAGCGCACAAACATTTCATCGTCATCTGAATCATTTGCAATTTCAAAGAAATGTCGTTGTCCCGATGCGGTACCCAACAGTGGTATAAATGGATTACAGCTGGAAACGAAAAATTTAAAAATTTATCTGATTATAACGTTGATAATTTGACGTAGGTGTGATTTACGCTATTTTTACCTTATTCCATTAATGCAGTCACTGTTTGCTTTAAAAGTAGAGCATGGTTCAGATTTTTCGTCATCTATTTCGTATATACGAACGACGCCATCTGTTCCACCCGTAACAAGGTATCGGTCATTGGGTGTAACGTCAAAATAAATGCGTTGATGAGTGGTGACCACACGGTCAAAAATTTTGTACGTTGATCCCATTTTTCGCATGTCCCAACACATGATTTTAGAGTCATTTCTGCCTCCAGTAAACAATTTCATTCCGTCACCACTAAATTTCATGTGAGTTATTCCCCCGGTATGACCTTGAAGTAAGCAAATCACTGATCCATCTTCATAGTAAAGTCCTATAGTTTTATCAAAGCTTCCTGCAGCGTAAAATGTCCTTAAAGCAGGATTCACACAAATGCTTGCAACAATTCCATATTGGTTTAATTCTGCATGTTGTGGTTGTTTAAGTGGTCTTTCTATACATTCCTTTCCAGGTCTCGTAATGTTAAAAATTCGAATACACTTCTCATAACCGCTGTATATTATTTGACCAGTTGGATCAAACGCAAGACTATGAGCTGCCACTAATTGTTCCAAACTATGTCAATTTAAAATTTTTATTGATATTTCTCTCGAAGATTTCTCTATTAGTCACCTTAATAAAACACGAAGGACGGTACAAGTAGTAGGGCTAATAAATGACTTACTGATTAAATGGTTGATAAGAAGCTCTTAATTTTCCAGTGAATGCATCCCATAAATGAATAGGTGCCTCTGATGAAGAACTTATGAAGCTAAAGACCAATTGTAAAAATTATAAAACATTTTAATTATATCTATGCAGCAAAAATATATTGTGGCAGAGAATTTAGTGATTTGTGTAAGCGATTGTAAATACCATGAACTAACAGGGTCCATTGATGACATTAAAGGATACCAACTGTAGTCATAAATCAATCCACCCTCTTTTATTTTTAGTGCTGAACACCATTCTTCCGTCTCTGCTGCTGGTAAAGGGTTATCACTAATCCAGTCTTGAACGGACGAAAAGCAACTCGGGAAGTTGAAAATACGCAAAGAGTCGTCATCAGAACAGGAAATGAGACAGCTACCGTCAGGGGCCCTATTTAGCAGAAATAGCATGAACCATCACTTTATTCTTGGTAATTGGCAGAGAATTGCACAGTGTCACTTGATAAATTTCCTAGTTATGATGCAATTACCATTTGCAGCCCTTCATGTATTTTGCAGATTTCTTCCCTTTTTCCAAGCTGTAAAATTCGTCCCTTTTTGTTCCAATTAGGAACTTTGGGGAAGATTGTGGAGATAGCTCATAGTTCCAATAACAATAGCTAGTTTCTTTGTCGAGATTTCCATCATCAGCGTCTTCCGCAGTATCTGAGACGCTTCCAACTGTCCCTTCCTCCATTGGAACCTCTTCACTGTTACTGGCAATAAGTGTTTCCCCCATGAAACCTTCAAATTTTAATAAATATTTCCCTTCATGCACAAATCATTGTGCTGAATTGGATTTTTATTCACCGAACATTTTTTTAATATTGTGTGGACTTCATACTCTCGTTTTCGATTTTAGCCTCATCCTGTTCACGGCTTGCCGCCAACTTTGCATCAGCTCCATCACCAGTATCATCCCCTTTTATATCCAAGTTTGCATCATCATCTTTTACACTAGCCGGTTCCAACGCCATTTTGACTGGTACTGGAACTGGCTGCTCTTTTGTTATTATGACAGAATTAATTTCTCCGACAAGCCCCTCTTTCTCATCCGTTTGCATTTCGCACTGCGGTACTGGCACCTGATATTCCTCAGCGACATCATTACCAGTAATACCAGTAGAGGCGACAGGAGATAGTACACGTGCTGAAAAAATACCGAAACTCTTCAAATTTTAACCAGCTATGTAAAACCATGTATATATGAAATCATGGGTAGAAATTTCCAACTGAAAATTGCAAGAAAATCTTCCAAGTAACAATTTTACGCTTTTTTAAAAAACCACGTACATTGCTCCTCATCAATTTCAATTGATGTTATGCCGTCTGAGTCCATTTTAATTTATTTTTTAGTTTGACATTTGGGAACTAACACCGGCTTACATCACGTCACAAAAATTCTCCAGCTAGTGTGTAGTAATACGAAAGTCCAGAAGAACCAACATTTTACTACTAAACCAATTAAATGTCTAATGAAGTAATCTAGACCTAATTTAATTTACCTAGCTAATTGTGTTAATTAAATTTGTTAAAGTAAATACGTAATGTACTAAAAACACAACACACATGCATTTGATTCCACAGTTCACCACCACCAAGCACGTGAGAGAAATGTAAACAGAGAACTGCTGCAAAACGCTGTTTTTCTTCCCTATCCTATCCGTTCCATCTTTTACAAAATGTACCAAAAAGTGTGGTGCATTTTGCATGAATCTTTTGTAAAAGCATATAAAGTGTTTTTTCTCTGCTTTTTCCTTTCAAATGTTTTATGTACACCACAAATTTGCTGTGAGCATTCAAGCCAAATATTTTATACAATTTTTACAAATGAATTCTGATAAATTTTACATATATCATATCAAACGGTCTTGTCATGTCATAAAAGCTTGCTATTTGTTGCCAGTTATCAATAACGTTCCTTTTTTAGCAGATTAGTTGTCACTGAATAGCCATTGTCTACTTTAATATTTCTAATCCGACTCGCTTTGCTTTACCTAGTAGTAATTCTTTAAGGCAGACTACATTACACAGATACCCAGATCATATTCAAGATTTGATTATCTAGGTATGTGTAGCACTTTACTCGGTCTAGTTAAACTTGTCTGGCGGAAGACATTAAAAAAAAATTGATGGAAACAATATCTTAGTTTCATCATTATATTGATGTGCTTGAAGACATGCATCTTATGTCGTTATATTAGTTGTAATAGGTGAGACCTTGAAACCGATGCCGTACTAGAATGTATACGTTGGAATACTTTATTTCAGTAGCTTTCATTCAATTAGATTTGAGACTATGCAATTGATGTACATATTATGACTATTATAAGTATCTACTGACCCTTTTTGAGAACAAAATACTTTCATTTCTTATGAGTCTGCATTAATATATAATTTGGATCTTCTTGGAAATATTCTCTGTTGGCTGGTTGTTGGTATTTATACTTTTACTTTCTCATATTTCACCCCTTTCTGAAGGACTACCCATATTTATCTCAATTTTGATCGCATTTTCAGCCATATTTCTTCAACAAAGTGGCTGACGGTTTGGTTGGTTAATGATGATAAAAGGTCATATACGAGTCACGAAGTCTTAACGAAGGCTGCTGATATGTCATGATGTTGGTTTATTGCTTGAGGCAACTTTCTTTTTGTAACAAAATCCAAGATGTAAACCAACAACAAATTTCCCAGAGATGGCTACTTGAGAATTTCACAATTTATTTGTAGTTTGCATTCAAGAAAGATTCCAGAAATGGAACATACATGAAATTTATTATTGTGCTGAACAACAACGAAACGAAACCCGTATTTTATTAGCAAGCAAGGACATAAAAACACAACAGCAGCACAAGCTCCCAACAAACCCAGCCTTGGGACTTGAGGTTACAAAAAGCATAAGAGAAATAGAGCGTTAAAATTATTATTTTCCTTCATTTATGCTCAACTTACATTCTATAGATTTTCATTCTTAGAACCGGTGGTGGTTAAGGATATGACATGCGTGACGTTTTGCATTATAATACTTACCAATTATTTTACTCGTATTATTTTCTCTTGTCCTCAGCAGCAGCACTCTGTCTGTAAGTACACACAGTACGTGATTTGATACCACCAGACAAAGTCGAAATTCAATTCCAATGATATGTTTTGTGATCTAACTGATCTGCAAACTGCTCCACTATGACTTTCTATTACATGTATTTACATTGTTTTTTTTTTGCCTTCTTCTGTTCCCATTTATTGGTACCATGTTGGTACTACCAATGCCAAATTATTGGTTTTAGTTTTTCATCTCATCATTGTACACTTTGCTTTACTCACGGACAGATGTATGTATTTTTTTTACATATTCTTATGATTAGTATACGGTATTTTAATAATAACAGTATGTGGAGTGAAAAAAGTGAAAGCTGCTTATGCACATCATTTGTGCAGGCATTGAGCGGAAAACACAACGGTTTATTGAACTTATATTATATAGCTACAAGTTACAACAGCAAAACATTACCAACTGCACTGCTACTTGCCTGAAGACGAAAAATTCAATCCATATAGAATCCTGCACATCTGCACATCTCACATGAATATAATGTATTTTTGCAGCACTCTAGTAAAACGAAATTTGCTCTGTACGTGGTATTATTAGTGCCCACGACAAGGATTACTTTACTCAAATAAATAGATGTTCATCTGTGTGAAAATACAAGTACCTATATAATCTACTTCTTTATAGCTGGCAGTGCTGGTTGGTATTGGATGATATATGGAAGTGTTTTTGCTGTAGAGTGTCACACATACATTATTAAGTGCTTACTGCACAGGCAGACAATAAGCCACCTTCATCCAGCTCATTTGTTGGACAGGTGAGAGAGAAATGACATGAATCCAAAGGGATTTGCAGTGATTTAAAGTAACATCTTTGTTAACGGGGGCATTACCAAAAGGGAGAAAAGTTTGTTCGTTTAGATGATCAAATATTGCAACGCAACTTCAGCTTGTAACGGCATTTAACTCTTGTGCGCTAACGTGCTAACAAAACTTAAATATATTTTTGTGCAAAAATATACGCAGCTTGCCAAATTTTCTGTGCTATAGATAGTCTTTTTTTACTGTGGAATACCTTCACAAGTGTGGTGAAATCCAAATTGCTGAAAAACACAAGGGTAAGCAGCAGTTTGCAGTTTCGAGAAAATAACTTTTTTTCTGTATTTTTTCCATTCCCTGCAAAAAGTCATTTATCACATCAGTAAATTTTGCACAGAAGGATCATTCATATAACCTGAATTACCACATACACCAGACGTTTTCCAAAACAAAGTGTATTTAAATTTTGTTGCTTTTGACACATCAATAGAAATCAAAAGAGGAAACAAGGGAATATCTTCATCAGACCACAAAATACACTGATAATTTTACAAAATCCATTAAAATTCAGCTGTGCCACATAATGATTTCCTAAATGTATATTTAAGTGCTCGTAGGTGCCACAGATGTCCTCTAAGCCTAAGTCTTTGCTTCATTTTTGCCAGCCTAACTATTTGAAGGAAATGCTTCATGTCGGTGGTACCTTACCAAACATGGGGTATTACTCAAGCTCGGTGTTTAAAGTCATTGAATATTCTTGTATGTATAAATGAGTTGGGATTATTTAGGCAACTACTGTAGCTCGAGCCATATTTGTCGTGAGTACTTTAATTTAATCTGGATACTAATTTGATTTCTGATAGCACTATGTAAAAGTTAATTTGAGTGGTCCTTTGTATTAGATGTACATTATATATCTGTGTCTGCAGAATAGTTTCCCTTGCACCGTTGATATTATTTTTGATAAACTAATGAATAATTTAGCTAACTTTGCTGCATTAAGTCAGTAATGTGGCAGTAAACGGTGATGTGTTGGTACTAATCTTCATACTTGCCTATTTTAACGTTGCTGAACGCTGCCTGTAATATTATTACTATCTTCCTAATCGTCCCATCCATGACGCCTTCCTCATCTTTTGTCATAATACCCTTCTTTTGTCTAGCCCATACTGAGCAATAACTATTCAAAGAAAACTCTCATTTAACTGTCAGCAGACCAATATAATTTTTGCTTATATTTTAATGATGTAATGATAATGTAAACTGTGATAGGCTAACAGATAGCCACAAAACCACAACCAATGCATATTTTTTACACGGTTATGTTGAATTCATTCTCAGCTTTCGACCAGGCTTGTTTTCTATAATTTAAGTTTATTGTAGGCTTCTTTTTTCTAATTTAACATACAAGAAAGGACAATCATTTTCAATTAAAATTGGCAAACGCACAATCTCTAAAATACATGTGTATAAATCTCTCGAGTAAAGTACGTACGTACGAAAAGCTGTCGTTTAGTCTGTATAGGATTTACAACGTACATACATGTACAGTGCTGCTCAATTGCTGTAATTTTTCTGGAAGCACCATCTTTTTCATTTGGACTAATGAACCGGTCGCATTTTTGTTACAAGAAGTTTTTAGTCTCGCTCAAGTAATGATAAACTTTGCCGTATATAGCATTTCGTTTCTGTGATCAAAAGCAAAATGAGGAAGGATTTTAGTATACTACAAGCCCCTTGTCAATTGAACTGACACAACACAGAATATTGAATGAATATGTGACACAACACAGAATGTACTCTTGTATTTGTATGAATTGTTTAAAAACGTATTTCAATTCTTCACACTTGACAGTTAGGCAGAACTAACACTGCTAGACCTCAATAATATTGTGAACTAGGCACTACAATATTGAAATGACAGCGTGAGTAAATATTTACTCTAGTGAGAGAGAACGTACAAGTAGGTAGGTATTTTAAAAATATGTGTTATTGGTCTTATGTTCATTGGTCTTCTTGGTACAAACGAAACAAAATGTGTTTTGCAAACGTAAATGCAGACCTTGAAATGCATGCTTCAAAAATGTCTGTGGAAGGTGAAAAGCATAATATATGTGTGGTTAATGTGGTGTAAATACATGACATGATTTTGCTCAAAAGAGCTTTATGTGCAGGAATCGGAGTAACTTTTATTTAATTTTATGTTCTGGCTAATTGACATTGACACTTTATCTTTTCAGTATAGTACCACCGTATTCTTCACGTTTTTAGTGCAGCATTTAATATTGTAAATGCTATAATGTGTGTCGTGAGGAGATTGTATACGAAAACGGTAAAGATAAGCCAGCATACGCCAAATGTTGCATCCCTAGTAAGTAGAAAAAAGGTTGCAAAGAAACATGCACATGATTTGACTTAAGGTTTTACCACCCTACAATTCAAAGCTTTCAATGAAACAGCTCTTAATAACTAAAATTACATGAAATTTACTTTCACCAAGTAGAAAAAGGACTCATAAATTGCATTCCCAACGGGAAGATTTTAGAGGTTAAATTTGACAAATTGTTATTGTTTCTGTTGCAGAGAACACAATACTAAACAATGAATGTTCTTCCTGGAAACATATCAGTCATGGATTCATCTTTCAAATATCTAAAAGTGTCAGGTTGTGCATGGTTTGTAAGTGTCCAAACGTAGTTAAAACGGTGACCAACTGCTGTATCTAAAAAAATACTACTGCATTCTGTCTCCAACCTGGTTCAACAGTTTGTCAACAGTGAGCCTATATAGTCATCACATCAGACCTAATGAAGTAAATACGGTAATTCGAGAAGAATTGTGCCTAAGGATGGAAAGAAATGCACTTTCCAGTGAAATTCATGACCAGCACAATTATTAGAAGCGAGTAACATTGCTATTTTCACTTAAGTGATATGATCATCTTGTAGCATTATTACTGGAGACGAAAAAGGGTGTTCTTAATAAAAGATAACGATTCTGGCTCTGGTTCATTTTCTCTCAATAACACATTTTCTCTCATTGGCTCTCCTGAGTCAATAAATGTTTCCTTCTAAATGACATGATCTGGTAAGAAAACTGGATGCATATCATTAACAATTATTATTGTTTTTAAAATGATTTTTTCTTTTATCAACTTGGTATGGTTGTTTACGTGGATAAATCTTTTTTCGTTCGCGTCACGTAGGTTGTTGGTCCATAAAAGGATGATTATAATGCTTGTGCATGTGGAAACTGTCACGGAGTATTATTATTTGTCACGCATCAAAAGACGATTTTAAAATCAATCTGAATATACACACACACATCTAAAAATACACGTACATTCTTCCCATCAGTCACCGCATTTTTATCTTTTCAAATCCTGATATACGTCCCCAAATAATAATCACTCAACACAGGAAACCTGGAGACTTGTCATTTCCCAGTGAACAACATCATGTCCACCTCCAGTCGGTCGTCATCCATCACGCAATCACATTTTAGTAACTACCCCTATCAACAGGATGCGATTCGTGTGGTGGCTCAGGTCTGCATCATGAATTTAGAATCTATATCAAAAAGATGTAACTAACTGCATGGCCCTTACATTACAATTTACAAATAATATTTATTGATGTTTTGCTGCCTCTGTATAGCACAATGCCGAGGGCCAGGAAAGCCATCGGAGATTTTCAGTCGATCCTCAGCTAACAAGTTTTGATATTTTACGAAATCTGATTGGAAGAGCATTTGACATGAAAGGGTAAGTGTTTGTTACCTTAAAATGGTTTCTCTCTAAAATAATTACGACCAGAATTTCTTTGTTAGGGTGGTGTATTTCTTAAATTGAATTGAATTAAAATCGTTTTACTACTCATATTTTCCCATGACCGGTTAGTATCGGTACTACCCATCACGAACACTGGTCGTGAGCAAAACATAATCTCACAAGATGACGTCTAGTCTGTAAATCGTTCTTAAGTAAATCAGTTATACAATCTTCGGTCTCTGGCTTATCTGACATTTGTTCACATACCTTGTACTTATATCAGGTACAACTCGCCTGCGGTCGACCACACCACACCACCAGATCCAAAATTTAGGGCGTAGGCATATTATGTACAATGTAAATAGTAGTAATCATCTTAGTCAAAGTAAGTTGAATGTCAATCACAATGAAGCGTATTGACAGTGATTTGATTTTTGTTCTGTCCCAAAGTTACATGATGGGGAATAATATACTATGACACACATTATCACTCATGATGACCATTAATTTTAGTAGTCTTTCAAATCGTTACTTTTAAGTTTTAAGCATTGACTTTTATAATCTCTTTGTGTGCAGGTCTTTTATAAATATTTTCATAAAGTATGTTTATTGAAGAAAGCCTAGTGCCTGCCTACAGAGTGCTGACGTTTTGTATGCTAAGTTCATTTCACACTTCACTTCAGAGATGTGGAGAATATGAATACTGGTTAATAAAAAGTTGCTGAGGATTGACTGTTGATAAATCAATGAAAGAAATTATTTGGAAGGATAATATGATTATTAACTTCTCTACTTTGATTTCACTTGGATCAAAAAATACCTAGGTATATTCAAACCGCTGTATGCAAGGTTAGCTGTTCATGACATGTTATCCTATACTATATAGGTTATACATGATTTTTGATAACTATGAATATAAATTATAAATAAGAGATGAAATAGGATTGGAAAAAAATTATGTTAGTTAGCTTGCGCGATTATCATATCATGCATCAGTTTAATACGTGATCATTAAGTAGTCATTTTTAAGCCAGAATTTTCTGTCTGAAAGTGCCCCTCAAAATCTCAATTTGACTCAAATGAAGTCTGTAGATTAATTTAATTTAGCCAGCCAGAAAGCCTAGTAATATCTCTTAAATGGAACAATGAGCAGTTTACTAAATCTGTTTGGACGTTAATTTTTACTAAGTTGACCTTAAGTTGTAAGTCTGGGTTTACAGTGCAGACATTCAATCCAAGAAAACGGACATTATTTACCTGAAAAGCTATTCAGAGTCTCACTTTCAGACCAAATAACTATAAATCTGTTAATCTTAGTGCTAATAAAACGAATAAAACCACAATTTGTAGTCTACAAATCATTTTAAAGGTGAATAATTTCATGTTGTCATCATTTCATCAAGGTATATTGTTGAATACATTATGGTTCAAAGACTTTCTTTGTGGTTCAAAAAGGTCGTAAAAGAAGAAGTGTATTAGTTTATCAAATCTTGTTTAATCTTTATCAAATGTTTTAACTAAAAATAGTACTTTGGAAGTACTGAACAAGGGAACCGTACACGGCCATGAAGCGAATTTACAATGATTTGGGAATGGATTAGGACGTCATATCATAAATACATACAAATTTAATGTTATAAAGGAGGGTTGGTTAAGCGATTAGAGGGAGGGTTCCCCAGACATGAAATCCTATTGGTGACTTTGTTGGAAGATGTAAAAGAGTGAAAAACAAGTCGATTTTATTTACTGAAAGTACAGGTATATTATTTAATGGCCATATATTATGTAGGTATGTGTATCTAAATACTTCATATACCTACTACAAAATGCCAATCATTAAATCATTCTGTAAATAGCAACTAGCCAGACTATTTTCAGCTGTAAATTGGTAGCTTGTCTTTATCGAATAAGATACTCCAGTCGCCTGTTTTCTGTTAGAGACCGGCTACTTTTTTATGGCAAAGCTTGTCAAGCTTATGTTTTATCATACACCAAACTGAATTTATCAGCACCACGTATTTATATCCTCTCCTTCTCTTCATCCTCATCTTGGGGAAAAAGAGTCGTAGCACTCAAATAGGAGAAGATCTTGTAGACAATCACTCTCAGTCGTTGTGTACAGGCTGAGCTGGTCAGTTCCATAAAACTGTAATTAGGAAAATTCATGGCCTAGTTTTAATTAACAAATAATTTAAATATTAATCAACAAACACAGTGAAAAGCCCGAGTCAACAATCTGGGTAGAATAGAATCTTACGTAAAATCTTTTCTCTTTTCAATCCTTCACTAGGGACTTTGCAATCAGTTATCGTGCAATGGACGACTACGGTAGCGAGGCGTATCTTCCAATGGTTTCCGACTGGGACCTTAGTGCCGCGTTCCTCTCCGCTGCTGACCCAGGTAAAATGATTATAGGCTGTGACAATTATTGAGATTTTAGGTGGAATTCCATTTTCATGAATAAAATACAAAATTATGTATTTGTAATGCACCTGCATAGACCTGCATCTTGTGGTGGAAAAGAAAAATGTTCCATTGGATGTGGAGGATGGGTCAGGAGACTATGACGAGGATCAATGGGATATGATTAAACCCGCTGAAATGATACATCCGGGGGGTAGCTCATTAACTGATAGCCAAGACGCAAAGTCAGAGTACTCTCAAAAGACAGACTACACCACAAGTGGATTTTCAACTCAGAACTCTTTTTCCATGATATCCCGTGTGTCCTCAGCATATACAAGTCAACAGTACCCCATCAGTTTTAATCCTAAAATAAACACTGCTGGTTTGTTCAATGCGGTATGTGACTGCTTTTAGCATAGCAGACTTTGAATAGAATATCTTTGCATGAAAAAGAATTTTGACTGAATAATATCGATAATTTAAATCCTTTTAGGTGGAGAAATTGGTTCAAAAAGCGAAAAATCTATATGATGATATAGCTGTCGTGACATCAAGACCACCTTTGAGTGATGTTGAATTTCGAAACTATTTGGACAATGGAGGCACGCTATGCAAACCAAGAGAGCTCAGATTCGCTTGTTATCATGGGGGAATTGAACCAAGTCTGAGGAAAGTCGTATGGAAGCACTTGCTCAATGTGTATCCTGATGGGCTAACTGGAAACCAGAGAATGGACTATGTTCGCAATAAATCCAAAGACTATTTTGAACTTAGGGATGCATGGAAAACAGCCTTTCATAACGGAGAGGTATATTCTAGCTTTATGGCTCCATTTCTCATTTATTTCTTTAGCTTGCACTTTGGGCTTGTACTTATCTAGCACTTTGGGTGCTTATCTGAATATTTTCAGGTTCCCGAAGAAGTTTTATGTGTTAGCAATATGGTAAAGAAAGACGTTCTGAGGACGGACAGGCATTTAAAGTTTTTTGCTGGTCAAGATGATAACCAAAATATAGCTAGTCTCTTTAATATTTTAACAACGTAAGTATTAAAACATGTCGTGCTGTGCTGTACTACATAACAGCAAGTGGAAAGAAGGCAAGCAGCCATTAATTGTAATTGTGTATGCATTTTATACAGATACTCTTTAAATCACCCAACTACGGGATATTGTCAAGGAATGTCTGATCTGGCGTCGCCTCTCCTTTACACAATGGGCGATGAAGCTCAAGCTTACATTTGCTTTTGCTCTCTTATGGATAGAATTAAGCATAATTTTAGTACTGATGGGCTAGCAATGACCCTGAAGGTATGTTTATGTTTCTGAAGTTTACATGAAGATTTTGCGTTTGGAGGAATTAGTGTAAATATTCTATTTTGGCTTACCCATAGTTTTCGCACCTAGCTGAAGGACTAGCATACTATGACCAACAATTTTGGCTTTATTTAAAAAGTGTGGGGGCGGACGATTTGCTCTTTTGCTATCGTTGGCTTCTTCTCGAACTGAAAAGGGAATTTGCCTTTGAAGAGGCCTTGAAAATGATGGAAGTCATGTGGGCCAGCTTACCTTACAAACCGCAAGACGTTCCACTTTATGAAGTAAGTGCATTAAATCTCTATTTATGTAATTTATATAGAAGTGAAAAGTTGCTCTCCTTACTCTTTGTTTTATTACCAGTGTGAATTTATTCTCTGCTTTTTTTACTTTAAGGTGAAATTTACTCTTCAGAACTCGCACGCGATTCCAATACCTGTCCCTTCGCTAACATCCTCTTATAATAAAGTTTGTGCTATGAGGAGATCTTCCACAGGGTTGAACACAATAGACATTAGAAAACGCAGGTATTCAAATAAAAAGGTAAAAGGTAACAACCCAAATCTGAGTTTGGACGAAAATTCCCTATCCGCATCAACTTCCAGTTCGGCAAGCGTTCGATCGCACAGGAAGCCGTTTTACAGGTGTGGAATTGAGGGTTTGAAATCATTAACATTAGTCATTTTCTTAAATGTCCTTTTACATTTCGATATCATTTCAGTTTGGACGAGTCAACCGAGATTATAAGCTCTAGTGAAATACTAGGAACGTCTCCATTTGAAATCCTGTCGCTGGATGCAACTCAAGAGGCTCCTAAGCCAAAGATGGTAAAAAATCTGAGAGAGTTTTATCACATTGGCAGACCAAAGTCCTTCTCGTCTATTCAGGACATTTCCCCCAGTGCTACCAGTACATCTTTCAAATCTTCCACCTCTTCATCTACGTACGAATCATTGAAAAACGCCGACACGGACGTTGATCTCAATGGTCAAGTGTTTCTCGACGATGTTGGTTCTCAAAGTGATGACGGCACAACGCCAACGGAACAATGTAATTTAGGTGACTCCACAAAAACTTTCATTGCTAATAGCGGAAGACACGAAATGCCCAGCAAGACGCTTAGTCGCTCGTACACTGAAGGCGAAAATAGTCGAATGCTTGCCACATCCGCTTACAAAAGTGAGCTTTTAACTTCCAATAAGTTCCATTCATCAACAGTTTCAGATAGACAGGCATCTTTGGAACAAGTTCCAACCGTGGAAAACGAACATTTCAACAATCCTGTGCCTTCCTCATCTGCCGTTGCAATAGACGCAAAAAATGCAACGCCCGCTTCCACTGAGATCACGTCAAATCACAGCAATGGTCATAATCATCATACCAGCAAAGGAAGCAATAACTGTACAGTAATCAGTGGCAATAAAAGTGACGTGAAAGACGTCTCCCAAGCTGAATCAGAACATGATTCTGGAAACTATGTTAACGATTCATTTGAAAATTCAGTGGAGCCAGAGTTCCAATCTGGATCTACAAGGGTACCAGCAAAAATGCCAACTCCAGAAGCGTTGGGAGGAGGAAATCCCTTTTTGATGTTCTTGTGCTTGACACTTTTACTGCAACATAGGGATCACATTATGAAAAATAGGATGGACTACAATGAAACTGCAATGTACTTTGATAAAATGATCCGGAAGCACAACGTGGGAAGGGTACTAGGTCAGGCAAGACAAATGTATTCCAACTACTTGAAGCAAAATGTAACTCATGCGTAAAATATACAAGGTATTTATGTACTGAATGGCAACGTTATTATAAATACCTATCAGACATGCAAGTAGCCTCCAACTGAAAGTAGTAACATAAGTAATGCTGGTAGGGTCAATGTCTTTTGATGAGTAGAGTGAAAATCTTGTGATATAATAACATGATCTTCATTAAGTAAATATACCGATTTAGAAGAAAGGCGAGCGCGCATTTAAAATGCTCGAAGCTGAAAAAAATTTTGAAAAGTACCTAAATACTAGTGGCAGATGCATCCAAACAAATTTTGAAAAGATCAGAGCAGAGGGGAAAAGAATCTAAAAATTCGAAAACACAAACAGCCATCCACCAAAAACCGTTGCATACTGCAAAAGTATTATTTTTTCTTTAAGACTTATGTTAGTTTTTAATTTAACGTGTCAAGTACTTCTATAAATATGATACGCATTGAGTGAATTACAGAATAATATGCGTCAGTGTAATAATAAGCGCCAATTGGTTGCAGATACGTTTCGTACCCTAGTATAATAAGTTAATCGATACGGTAGTAATTGAAAATTACGCAATATGTTGTTTGTTATATATGTGTATATGATATAATATCATTGATATTGTTACCACTTCAATATTTCCAGAAAAAACTGAAAAATTTCTATTTAGGTTACAAACACATTTTGATTCGGTTGATTTCCACAATTCACAAACAGTTGATTTGACTCTTTCTCTTGAAAACGTTTCAAAACAGTACTTAATTAATATTTATGAAGAAATTCAATGATGACGTACCTAAGAGAAACTTATCAAAGTTTTATGGACAGGAATAGCTTAAAAGCCCACGTTATTGATGATGTGTGCATGAATTTCCAAATTCTATTTAAAAAATGTATATCATCTGACAAATTCTTGCTCTCGGAAAAAACAAAATTATCGAAATGATGCTGCATATATATATAAATATATACATAGATATATCATGTTCATATTTATTTAAAATCGTGTCTAATATTTTGAACTGTCGTTACCTCTAAATATCACGCGTTCAAACGATCGTTTTTTTATTATCGATTATTAATAATAATTACAGATAAAAAGGGCAAAATGGGTACTTTCTTTTAAAGGTGTCAATAAAATGATAAATATTTATTTTCGAAATGTACAATAATTTTTACTATACATTTTGCTTATTACATATCATCAAAACACATTACCTTATTATTTGGCCGTATCCTACACAATTTCCATTCTTCTTTGGCTGTTGGTCCTAGATTTGGCATATCTCTGAACACAATTTGATTTGATGGCTCAAATTGTTCAAAAATCGTTATCTGCAAAAGAAAATGGCATTTCACAACATTGTGTGGCATGGCATGTGATGTGTTCATTATTTTGCAGAAATCGTACCGTGTTGGTTCCTTTTTGAAGTAACGGTCCAGGTATATACAATGTTTGTTGAGGTCCAACTCGGAAGTACCTTCCAATGTTGAAACCGTTTACGAACACAATTCCTTTATGCCACGCGCTCATATCCAAAAATGTGTCGGTAGGGTCATCGTTAATCTCGAATGTGGACTGGACTAACACCGGTGCTGGAAGTGTAGTTTGGTTAGTTACGGATTTCCAGTCGGTCAGACTTTGGAATTTTTAAACCATCGAATTTTTTATTATGTTCAATTACACTTACACTTGTGTACTGACCATTGAACTACATATGTATTTGAAATAAATTTGTTCATACCTCTTCACCCATGCAGACTTGAATTCCAAAGCTATTATTTCAATATCAGTTATATTTTCACCATTGAGCTTGTAAGTGCCATTGTCCAGACCTTTCTGCTGCAGAAAATGATAATCATTTCCAAAGTTCACTCTTGCTGTGTTTTCTATGAACAAATCCAGAGTATGTTTTCCTGTTGCCCCAACACTGAGCGAATAGTTCTGGACACTATAATCATTCATTATTTAAGTCAAATGTTAATGTTGACATCATTTCCACTATCTGCCAATATGAAGTACCTACAGGTTTTTAAGGGTATGCATACGTATTAATCCAGTATTCGGCATCTTGGAACCCAGTAGGCTGTAACTGGCTGTCGATCAGAAGTATTCCAAAGTCTTTTACAGGTCCTGCCTAAATATTTTTTTTTAAATTATAAATATTATACAGTATTAAGCTAACAAATGATTGGTGCGTTTATGTTCAATAGTATTTTTTTACTTCAAAGTTGGTTCCATTTGAAATATCAGCAACTTTACGATAAATTATATATCCATAACTTTGCCCATTTCCATCATTCATTGGAAGATTTTCCATTGTCACAGGTCTTTCCATTTGAAACTTAGATGATTGTGGCACTTGATCAATGATATCGTCGTACGTCAAGTACTTTTGGATCCCTATGGTTGGGTACGCCGTTTTCACACTTTCGGGAATCATTTCCGTTTCTCTAATTTTGGGTTCTTGGTAAAGTGTAACGAGGGTCTTGCCAAGCAAAAATTTGGGTGTATAATCACCAGCCTCCGAAAGCGGGGAATCATAATCTGATGAAAAATAATACCGTTTAATCATAAGTTAAAAATATGTTGACTGCAGTGTTTTCAATATACTTGAAATGTATTGAGACATAAGGTTGAAATTGCGTCAAATTACCGTAAGACGTAACATCAGCGTCATAATAGGGTGCTTCGTTCTTGGCATTAGCTCCGGCCATGAAACCTGAAAAGATTCTGGTCAGTCAGATATTTCAACTGTTATCTTATAAAAGTAAGAAGTTGTAAAACATTTACCAAAATTGGTGCCTCCGTGGAACACTAAACAATTCAATATAGTATAATTTAAAGGTTTGTAAATAATAATGGTTAGCTAATAATGATATTCTAAAGCTAAAGTGATAAGTTACTGTAAAGATTCACGGAACCATCCCATTTGCCAAGAATACTGTCCATGACATCAACGAACGCTGTAAAATTTTAGGAAAAATATGTTAGAAAACTCGCCGTTGTTTTGCTGATGTTTATTAAGGTTAGTGACTCAGAGAGAAAAATGTACCGCCTGGTCGCAAAATATGATGGTTCTCAAACCAGTGGTCAAACCTAAAATATTTTGAAAAAAAATCCTGTTCTGCATTACTAAATTCATTGATTTTATCAATTTGTGACAACAATGTTCCGATTTTATTACCATCCAGCCCAAAATTCCATTGCCATAACTGGTTTGTTAGGCTGTTGCTCCCTCAGTTTTTTGAAATTTCCATCTACATCTCCTTGAAAATTTGCTGTCATGAGCAGTCTGTCAGGCAGAGTACCTCGATCGCCGTTTCCAACACCGTCCGATGTAAAGAGTAATGTTTGGTTTACAAAGCCGTGGTCTTCGTGCAGTTTGTAGAGAAATTCCAAATATTCTTTGGAGACGGAATTAAATGAGCCGTACTCATTTTCAAGCTGTATTTTGTGCAAATAACATGAATTATTACATATAACCAGCAGTCACAAATTCTGATTCAGATCAGAGCAAATGAAAAGTTTCAATTTCAATGAAATTCATTTTTGCATACCTGAATTCCGATAATTGGCCCGCCTCGAGTAAATTGCAAATCAGCAACGAGAGGAAGTAGTTTGTCAAAGTATATCTTTACACGGTCAAGATATGGTCCGTAATTGGTTCTTACTTTCATGGCAGGATCACGTTGAAGCCAACTAATACAACACGGATAGTGTGATCATTTATTAGTTTTTCTTAACATAATACTTGTAGTGAATGGTTGGTTGAAGTGAAAATGAATGTTTAACCTTGGAAGGCCTCCAAAATCCCATTCAGTACAAATGTAAGGCCCTGGACGAAATAAAACAAGCAAGTCCTCTTCTTGTGCAATCTGCAAATATCGACGCACATCTAGAAACATGGACATATCGTTGCCTCCATCCCCAAAATCAAATTCTCCCTTTTTTGGCTCGTGAAGATTCCAGGGTACGTAAGTTTCCAGTGTGTTGGCACCCATGGCTCTTAACTTTTTTATTCTATCTCGCCACAGATCAGGATGAATTCGAAAATAGTGCATTGCACCAGAAACTATTTTCAATTTTTTTCCATTTAACCTAAAAAAGCACGGAGTCATTTCTCAGTGAAAATATTTTGTGTAGAAGTAATGAAAGAAGTAAGTAGCATATTATGCTGGATTCTGCATACTTGAAAACCTCATCTTCCGCAGTTAGTCCTAGAACGTTCTCAGAAGAATTTCTAAAGTACTCATAGACCATTGGGAGGTCTTTTTTAGAAATCGTATTCTCCTTCTTTAGCATGTCTGCAGAATTCAACGGGAAGACACCCTGTTGTGGTCAATATCAAAGAAAAATTTTCGTAATATGAATCAAACAAATGACTTGCACAATCAATCATGATTTGAACTTTAATCTTGTACATATTACCGACCATTAGAATTCCTCCTATTGCTGCGAAGGCTAGAAGCAGAGTTTTGGTACACATACTGATTCTGTATTGTGACCAGATATTCCAATGAACAGAGAATCAGGAATCACGCACAAAAATAAATTATGACCACGCGCTGCAATGTTGGGCTAGCAATTACCAAAAAAATGCAGTGGTTAAGCTTGACAAGGTAAATCTGTCCAATGCTATGCTGCTGATTCTTGTGCTTCCTCTTTTAAACAATGACAAAATCATCGTATCCAGCAGGCTATCGGCTCTCGATTTGCTGTTTAGATCAGAAGATTATGGATATCAGAAATCGAGTAATCAGTATATCGACTATCATTTTCGCCATACTATGTTATTGCAGTTGGTAACAGCACTCATGGTGAGGTTATACATTGTAACTGGCAGAGCACTGATTAAGACAACTTGTTATTATTTTTCTGTATCCACTTATGATGCAAGTTACATCTATTTACATTCTACAAACCAATTTTGATGATGATATGACGGTAATGTCCATTTTCTACTCATAAAAATGTAATGCCTTTGTTTACTGCACACCTCCCAATCATTTTTATCAAACTGCGACATCGTTTTTTGACAAGCTTATTCGAGAAATGTACTGAACTTTTTGTTCAACATTTTGTATTGCTTCTCTAACTTGTTATTCATTCCGCACTATTTACATGCACATGCACAAAATATGTCTAGCCTGTGAACTTTTATTGATCTTCAAGAAGAAAAAAAGAGCTCTCTTTTTTATTACAGTGGCAATAATTTACATGAGTATGCATTTGGCATGCTTAACAATAACTAATAAAGCCATGTAACAGGTTCAAAATTGCCAGCATTATTTGTTTTCTATAGTGCAACCCAATATTTTTGTATTTTAACTGTAGTAAATACCGTGTCGTGCAAAATAAATTTGTATTCCTGAACTGGATTTTTAATATTTCGTACAACTGTTTAAATTTATTTTGAATATTCATTTCATAATGAAATACTTTTTGATGAGGAAATGTCATATTACTTATTATGCATTCTAAAAACCTTTCAAACAGTGTGGTGGAAGGTAGCAATGCCAATTTAAAATCATAAATATAGCATAAATAAATGGATGGAGTGATTAAAGAATGATAAGTATTATGTTGATGTGATCATTGTGACCTGGATGAAAACAAACACTTGATTATAAGTGGCAATGACATGATTATTGTGAACATGAGATATGTATATGAATGAGACTCTTTTTGTCGTGTGCAAATTTGAATGGTTTTGCTGAGATAAGGCTTTGTTGTAAAAGTGACATCCCATCCTTCGTTACAATGAACTATTGACTCATTGACTTTGGACAAAGTCAACAGTTTGTTATTGTAATGTTAAATGTTGGCATTCATCATAATAGCAATTAGACGTAATGATTTGGGTAGACCTGCAATTAATATAAAATATCAAGTAATGGCGACCAGTCTAAAAATGGCATACTGACTGACTACAGTTTCTTTGAAAGAAAACGAGACGTGATGTTATAAGATGTGCGTAATGACTAGCCTTGTCTTGTCAGACTATAAAGATCAAGACTACTGCCACGACATTAAGTAACACACTTCCTTCTTCAAATAAATGTACATTCCTACCTGTAGGACTGTTAACAAATAAAAGACACGGGTACCTACTCTTACTTCGCTTATAGAAACATCGAATTTTTGAAATTGGAACAACAGTAGTTTTTCACCAAACAGCACCAGAATGTTTGTCTTGCTGTGTGAAATTTAAAATTTGTTAAAAATTGCAATAGTTGACAGATATGCATCAATGCATTGTCGCAGCACTACTGTGTCAGTAGACACTACACGAGACAGCAGACAAAATGCTGGGTTTGCGTTTGGTATTCAAAAAATGCAATTCTTTTATATCTTTTATCACACTTTTATGCGCATTTTAATTTGATGCTAGCTTTTATGCATTTTAATCTAATTTACGTACGTTGAGAAAATGCGTTAGTGCGTGAGTAGTTAATAAACCAGAACAAGATGTAAATATGTGTCACTGATACTGGTACTGTCTGGTTTATATTTTTCGTTCCAGTTTCAAAGCGTGTTTTTTGCTTTTGACCTGCAAGTTTTCAAGAGAAAGCTAGTTGGCTACTTAAGTATTAAGAGTATATTTAGCAGTGGTAATAATAGTAACATTGTAACACTAGCGTTTGTTTTTAGTTTCATACAAACTGTGTTTTTAGCTTTTGACCTGCAAGTTTTCAAGAGAAAGCTAGTTGGCTACTTAAGTATTAAGAGTATATTTAGCAGTGGTAATAATAGTAACATTGTAACACTAACGTTTGTTTTTAGTTTCATACAAACACTATAGCGTATTTACAACATATAACATACATTCTACAGCTCCTTATGCCAACAAGTTTTGTTTGAATAGGCTGATAGATATCGACAAATCGGTCGGTCACAGTAGAAATATACAGCTCATTCATAGGTAATAGAGAATTCGGACCACTACTGCAGCAGTGTAGGCCCCGTTCCTACCGCAGGGATGTCTGCTAATTTGCGTAGCTGGATTAACTTGTAAATGTAATAAAAAGTTTTCACACCTTCTTTTTATCAACAAGTCATATCACTTTGAAAGATGAAACTATCTCAAAAAGGTAGTCCATTTTTTAATTTGAAAAGTTCTCGGGTATGCAAAAGTGTCATAAGAAATAATATTTATGCATATTATGCAGTTTAATGATGTACATTATGTGCATATGCGTACTATGTTTGTATCAATTTCGTTATTTTTATTTACTTCTAAACATTTTAAAAATAGTACTTACATTTACGTGTCCACTACTGTAAATAAAATAGTATAATGTGTAAAAATCGTTATAACTTAAACCTGACCTCAGATCCTCGTTCGGGGATTTTTTAACACAGTGAAAAGTAAAGTAAAGTAATTTGTAAAGTTTTATAAACTAAAATCAAATAGTGCTCCAAATGGAACAAATTGCGTTGGTAGTTTATGTTTCCTTTCTACTGCTGCATTCAGTTTCCTTGAAAGCATCCACACAGCATCCTTCTCCTGCCTCCACTACTCCCTAGATGTTCTTTTATCTTTTTTAGTTCAAGCTTCTTTCTGTACTGTACAAAATCAATATTGACTATTTCTCCTTCGCGAAAATCGTCATTTTTATACTTGTACCGCAACTCTCGAAATTCTGGGTCCTCCCTGCCGACAATTTGATTTTTCAAGGGACCCAACATCATAAATTCAAGGGATTGTTTTAAGCTAAACGCCTTTGTTACTTCTCCGTTGATTCCCACTGAGTTTCCATAAAGTCCAACATGAATTAACTGCACACTGCTCAACTGGACTGATTCTGATTCAGCTACTAGTTTAGCCTCTCGTGTAGAACAAATGAATCCTTCGATTGCTAATTTTTCCAAAGACGACGGAATTCTGTTTAGATTTATAATTTTAGCCATTCCATTGACACCAACTGAATGACCCCACCAGCGCTTCAAAATCAATTTTTTCAAGCAATGTGATTGCGAGAAAAGTCCAAAGTTGATTATTGTCATTGGGTGAGGGGGAAATTGTGAGATCCATTCCAGATGAATGGAACCCAGCGTCTGAACGCTGAAACGTAAAGAATTTTCCAAATTTCGGTACAACACTGGAACCCCCTCCAAAAAATGACTTTGGATTCTAAAATCTCTCAAAGTTGATTGTGATGAAAGCATAGGTCTCAGTAGAATGACATACAATGGCGAAACATTTAAACGACAGACCTGCAAGTTTATTTGTGAAAGATTTTTTTCGAAACCTGCAGAGTTTTGCACATGTCTCAACGCATTAGCAACGTCTTCTTCATTGCTGTATACAACTGGACTAATTGATAGTTGGAGAACCTTCAAGTTTTTCTGACCTGCGATGAATTTGGCTAACCCAACGGCTATTTTAATCTCGTCTGGACTTTCGACACGAGTATCGCGGGCAATGGCATAATCCTCCAACGTAATTTTGAGCTTGGTCAAGAGGGGCATTGATTGACAAAAAAGTCCAAATAAATTCTGGCGATGAAGAACTATGTTCAAATTTGAGAACATTGTAACCCTTTTGACACCCTGCAGATTAAACCTTTGTTGAACTCTATTGGTGGTCCAATAGTCTACTTTGCTAGCGAAAAAGTCACAAGCCAAATTCAGCTCCTCTATGTTACAAACCTGACTCATGAGGCGTTGAAAGTTGGGTTTTGAAATAGTACCCCAAATTGATAGTTTACGTAGAGTGGCCGGATAAGGGAGGAAGTTGATGCTTTCGTGCTGGTAAAGACATTTGATAAAGCATTCTGTAATCTTCCACGGAGGGAATTCGTTCTTTGAGTAATCATATTTCTCATCATTCACAATGAGGGAAAAGTTTCTTGATGAATCTATCAGATCGCACCAAGTCGAGCAAACCATCCGTGCCTGTTTCATGCTTTCGACAGGAAGATACAAAAATATCTTAACTTGGACCTGAAAATTAAAACGGTGCAAAAATCAAGGAAATAGTGGTCGAAATCTTTCCTTAAAACTATTAGTTCGCCACTTGGAATTAATAATTTCGCGTAATATTCAATAGGTGCAATATTTTACTTTTAAGCTATTAAGCTAATTCAGTTAATTAATTTTATCTAAAGCCACCATATGTGAAGAGTTTGAACACAAATAATTTTTTTTTTCACATAAGTAATAAATGTATTTCTATTGACCATAATATGTAACATTTACATCATAATTTTCATACCTCTGGGGGAAGATGACTAAATTCGAGGCCAGTTAGATTGCACTCCTTCATCCTTGAAGATAACGATTCATTGTCATTTTTGCTAGTATCCGTCAGGACTTTCAATTCAATGCTTTCGTTTGGGGAAGGGGAACGAATTCTTTTTAAATTGATGCTTTCCAGTTTCTTGAAAATGTTATCCATTATACGGACTAAAAATTAGCCTCTGCTGTATAACAATACGTAGTTTTACTGCTATGCTCTTACAACGTATTAATTTTACGGATGAAAAAATAAAATTCTAAAATGTTTGCCCTACTTTTTGTCGCCTTATACTCTCAGAAAATTCTACGAAGTACTTAAATGAACAAAAAAGCTTATGTTTGTCTTTGATGATTTTACAACTGAATGCATATGGAACTAAAACACTTTTATCGGAATAATTAGACAACCCAGTTGGCTGAGTTTTGATTTACATGAAAAATCGTTGAGCTAACAGCTATTCTACTAGTAGCTAGTAGCTAGAGTGAGAGGGCATGATACATGACCGTGCTATGAACTCTTCCGAAGAAACAATAAAATATGAAGTGAATGCGCAATAAACGAGTTCACGTGCAATCAAGTTGATTATTGGAAGACATTTAGAAACCCGTAAATACAAAAGTGTGTACGTAGGTTATTTTTCCAAACTACTAAATTGACTAGAATTAATTTTTTACACTTATGACGAATCATTGAATCATGAATCATACACAATAGATGTACACTGTACACAATTGATCATAAAAGTTAAATACTACATATATTTAACGTAATGTATTGTTTCAGTTTTATGGCTTCTTCATCAATTAGTTTAATTGCTGGTATTAAAATGGCAGCTCTGACGTTTTCGGCAATAAATCGTGCACGGTAGATTTTTGAAAAAATATGTGGAACTTTAACTATTTCTCATGTTTCATCAAATTTTGGTCGATCAGTCTCCCTTGAAGATGCACTTTGCAAGTAACTTGAAGATATCATAATCATATCGTATCATGTAATTTTTGCAACTCATGCTTCGGGAACAAAAGGGTTTTTAATTATTTTCATTATAAGTATGTTCGTTTTCCACCATCTCCCTCCCTCCTGGTCTGATCATCCTCCTAGCCTTGAGAAATTGGCAATGCAAAAATGCTATGCAATGCATTTTACCATTCATCCATGCAAGTGCAAGTTATTGAGATGAAGTTGAGGTTGAGGATCTCCTCAACCAGCAGTTTTCACCGCTTGCACCGGCACAATTGCACACGCACATCTCCCCAAAATACAATTGGCCAGCGGAGCGAGTTCAAGAGCATGTTTTCTTGCAAGAAATAAACTGGAAAAGATACTACGTGTGAAACCCTAGCTGGAAGCTGCATGTTTTTAAAATCGGATTTGTGACGATCAGTCAATCGGATCGGAATTAGTTAAATTGCTCGTTCAAGCTAGGTAAGTATGTAATAAGCCTCTTATTAAAATTGACAATGTGCCTAATCAAGTTCAGTAACCAACTCTGTTGCATTCAATTCAAAACATAAAAAACTTATTTTTGGTTTTTGCGATAATAACTTGGATGAAGTGAAAAGTGCTTTTAAACTTTCAAAATGTATTTTACCGTTTTTCCTTCTAGGTCACCCATTGTCTTCCTCAAGTATGAGCTGACTGTTCATGACAATATTATTGCTATTTTATTTTAAGAGATGACGTGAAAGAAAAAACTTCCCACTTCTTCCTTTGTATTTTTACAAGCAGTAAGAGAAAGCAATGACAATTGACACTTAAAAAATGTTATTAATTACACAATGAAGATGATGGATAAATGGAGGATATTGTAGCCAATAAGGACGGTTAATTTAATAAATGGCTAATGTAAGCATTAATGTGTACTGTGTTATTTTTTCAGAGCAAAAATCGGAGAGGGTGGATGGCTGCAAAAATTGTTAGGCTGTTAAGCTGTAGTAGCGCAATTATTAATAGGAGATCATTTGTGGCAGCTCAACAATCAAAAGTACAGGATTTCGGTTGGATCGGAAAGAGAAGGATACAGACTGGCGGTGTCTTCCATACAACCGTAATAATGGCGTCGAGTAGTAATGAAGCTGATGGCGTAATGTCTGATACCCCCAAAGATACGGAATTAGAGCCGAGCATTGACGCATTGGAAGAACAGACAGTTGTATTGACAGAGACATCCAAAGAAGAAAATCCTGGGAAGAGCGAACTGCTATCACCACCATCATCATCAGTTGATGAGCAATCGACGACCGCCAGTTTACCTGCAGAGACACAAGAAAGGAAACCCCGAGTTCCCAAAATTAAAGCCGCAATTCTTCTCAGCTATTCAGGGCAAGGATACTTTGGTATGCAGATGCAAAATGACGGAACACGCACAATTGAGAATGATTTGATGAAAGCGTTTTTTGATGCGGGAGTAGTAGATAAGGATGGTTTTGAAAAGCCCAAGTCAATTAAATTCCAGAGAGCTGCTAGGACAGACAAAAATGTTTCCGCCGCTAGAAATTTAGTTTCGATGATGGTTCCTAAGACCTTCGATGTGGATTCTGTAAACAAGTACCTTCCGGAACAGATCAGAGTTATGGATTATCGGAGAGTAACCAAAGGATTTGATGCAAAATTAGCATGTTGCGCTAGGACCTATTTGTACATGATTCCCACATTTGCCTTCACACCAATGAACGAAAAAGTGCTTGAAGATTACCGAATTACTCCAGAGGTTCTGGAGAACCTCCGCAAAACCCTAAAACTTTATGAGGGAACCAGGAACCACGAGATAAATCGAACTGAAAATGAGGAAAAGTCAATGTTCCAGTGGCTGGCAACTGTTCCATTCCACACATATGACGTGCGAGAGGAACATTTGCACCAAGGATATGGACCTATTGGTAAGGCTCACTTGCAGGTTGCGAGAGAAAACGGCGAAATATGCAGCGATGAAGAAGAACAGGATGGCAATGAGGATGAAGATAATTTGCCAAGAAAAAAACAGAAAATATAAGTTAAGTTAACTATTAGTACAAGTAATCTTTTACATAGATTAGAACTTTTTTGATAGATTAATATGTTTGTATAATATACATACTACTATTACCACTGCTAAATATTCTGGTTATTTCCACCATAGACAATAAGCACATGAATATAATGTAATAACAAGAATGTATAGATTGTTCTAATATGAATAATTTATGATTGGTGTGTGCATTGTCTAAAAACCAAAATCAAATCGTTTATTAAACATTTTCGCCGTACTTTTAAATTTTGTTTTTTATAAGATTATCATCATGCTTAAACAGACAACACATTAACTACGCTCTAAATATTTAAATGCTCATTATATTACATATTATGCATAACATTTCGACAATGTTTTTGGGTGTACCGCACTGTGTATGCACAGACCGAGAAATCTAAAACTAGAAGATAAGAATAAGATTACATAAATAATTGGATAATAACTCGCAAATAACTATGCTACTACTTCGCATATATTTGACGTTCAATTTAAAGCACAAATTTTCAGTGAAAATACAAAATACAAACACAAATTTTGAATAGATTGAAGGAATCAACAAGTACAACAACTAATATAGCAAAGAGATGAGGTTAAGTTAAGACACTCTGATCACAACTGTTCCGTTTGCCTTTACATCATTCAAAATTTGCAACGTACATGAAAAGTCCGACTTGCTAAACAAAATAGGATGCTACAGTAAATTCTATTGCTGTGGAGGTTGTTGATAATATGGCTGTTGTGGCGGATAACCCATTGGTTGTTGAGGATAAGGATTATAGTCTGAAATTCACGTGAAAAATTGGCGTGCAAATTATAATGGAATGAAAATATTTTTGTTTGAATCGATTGAAAATAATAAAACTTACTCGCTGGTGGAGGATAGGTAGCATATGGATTGAATGCCGCAGGCATAGGAGTGTACGCTGGATACGGGGCAGCTGGATTTTGATAAGGCATCGGCATTGATGCTGGATATCCACCTTGAGGATATGGTGGCATTGATCCCGGTTGTTGGGGTTGATAATAAGGAGGGGGTGCTGCACCTCCTGGTTGAGGAGCTGGAGCTGATGTGTACTGAGGAGCTGCTGCTGGCGCAATTGCCGTTGGTGGAGGAGGACGAGGGGGTGGAGTTTGTTGGGTAGATCCAGCAGTTGAGGCTTCTCTTGTTACATCTTTTAATAGTTCTTCCTTCTCAGTTTTCCGAGCGAAGCAGAAATCTCCAATTTTATTTTGGAATGCGAGTAGTAACTAAAAAAAGATGCCATAAAATTATCATGTGTTTGGCGACATAGGAATGAGTAGATTGATTGAGATAGAGAATACTTTGGTAATGTGTATACCTGTGTTAAGTCATTATAAAACTTTGTTCCTTCTTTCAAATTATTTTGAAGGTCAGTAAATGCATCATAACCCTCTGCCAACTGCCGCATTACTTGGTCGCGGCGACTAATGGTATCAGTGCCAGGTTTTCTTCCAAAGTATTCATCACTATTTTCTTGTATTGCTGCTATCAAACTTTCCTGTCGCTCTAATGAGTCTTTAACTTGCTGCTCCAATGGCGTAAATGCTTTTCCCAACAATTCAACAGATATGGCCGGCTCATTAATAGCCCCATCTTGTGCCAATGCAGTCAAGAAAGGTGTTTTCAAGTCAAAGGTCAAATTTTTAATAGTCGTTTCTAGTATTTCGCGTTGTGATTTCAAATTTTCCACATCTCTCATTAGTTGTTTCAAGTTCGCCTTTGAAGATTCGGAACCTTGAACTTTATTAGTGTTGTCTTTAGGAAGGAAATCTGCTACACCTGCTTCTCCTCCACTAAGTTTTTCTATGGCTTGTTGATGCGTAGCTAGTTTCCCCCTAAAAATACAATAAAATGTCTCTATAAAATATGATTCTAGTTTTCCCTTTTCACAGTTCATTCGTCCAACTGTATTTACCTAATAACTTCATCCGCAGCGAGAGCGTTATTTAAAATTTCTCGGTATCGCGCAGCGTTTGCTTTAAATGTGCTATTAAGCTTCTCAGATGGCGTCCTCGTCCATTTCTCTTTCAGTTGTGCCTTTAACTGGTTATCTGATTCTTCTTCCTCTCGTAGCATCCTTTCTGCCTGTATTTACGTGCATTGGTAATGATGAAAATGATGAAATTATATTGTGTACCGTGTACGCAATGAAAATCCACTTAAAAAGGGCACTTCACTGATTGATGGCTTTTTAATTGACTGATTATATTTATTTTACCTCGTCAAGAATCTCTTTGTTTCTCTGAACTAGTTCTGGCAAATCGTTGACAGCTCTCATCAATGCAGCCAGTCCACCGGCATCTTCAACGGCTCTACCCTTCTCCTTGATAGACTGCGGTACTGCATCTGCTCCACTGGAAGAGTCCTCTATCGCTGCTGGGAGATTAAGCGAAGCAAGTATAGAGTTGAGTAACTGTGTTGCTTCTCTAAGCTGGGCGATTTTTGAATTGGTCATTTCGGTTTTTCGCACATCACATGATGCCATGGCTTGGTGAATAACAACAGGAACCATATCCTCAAATCTGTACATGTTTCAACAACAGAAGTAATATGTAAAAATGTCTTGTAAATTATTTTTTTTTGCATTATGCATTCACGCAGAAACTTACAAATCCTTGAAATTAGTGCTTAGCCTTTCCGGCACTGGCAGTGGTTTGGCTAATCTTGCAGACGCCACCTTATCGATAGGCATAAGAGTGGAGGATTCAGGAACTCGTTCATGATAAATGAAATCATTGTCCTTTTTAGCTTCAGCCAACAGTCTATTTGCCTTTTTAACGTAGTCATCAAAATAGTTTGGCATGCCAGAGCGCTGTTGTGCCTGCTTTAAAAGCTCTAAGCAGTAGTTTAATCTGGCTATTTGTTCGCCAACTAGTTTCTTTTGTGCACAAACTTGACTTTGGAAGTACTGGCTCAATGCAGAAAATGCTGCTTGCTTCCCACTGACAATTGGCAACCACTCCCGGTCCCAGTAATGACTGACAGCCTCTTTTTGTAACAATCGCAAGGCTTCATGATACATATCTTCGGCTTGGATACATAACTTGGCAATAATTGCTTCTTTCATTTTATCTTGAATAGCTTTTGTAATGAAAACTTCTTGGGCTTGTGCAAGCATCAATGCTGACAACGCTGACAAAAGATCTGGTGTCATATCCGGAGTTGGTTCTTGTCCTCCCATCGTTGATGCAGCTGACTTCAAATGTGCAAATATTCCTGATGCTTGCTGTAAAAGGTTACGCAAGAGAATTTTTTAAATATGAGTGATACTGATATTATGATAAATGACACAGGTAGGGTCAGTATTGACCAATCGGGCAATGTAGTTTTTTACCTGGAACAACTTTGCAGAATTTTTTAATTCTTCGTCCGAATCGGAAAATCTGACCGTTGCGGCAGCGCCCACTTGACTTTGCATGGCAGCAACATTATATAACACGCAAACTCTTTCATAGGCCAAGGATGATACAGCTTTTAATATAAAAAATGAGATATATTTATGAGTGTTGGCTACATTTGCTTGACACTTCATTTTTCCTGCAGCAAAATTGATGAAAACTGGTCAAAAATTATTTATGGAAAAGTGGAGCTTACTCAAACTGGCTCTATCTACAAAGAGACCGCCCTTGTGAAACGAATCCTTCCATTTAAATGGGATATTAACTTCATGTGCTGGTATTTTTGTTTCCAGTGAAGCTATCTGGTCATGATACCTACAAAAATACAAGTTATGTATGTAATTTGAAAATGTCATCCAAACAAAAGTGTTTCCTGTAAACAGATACACCAAAAAATATTTTTTTGTACCTATACAAAAGCTCGAGGGCGGCAGTAGAATGGTCAATGGTTTTGGACAATGCCTGACTCCTCAGTTTGTTCGTTTCATTAATAGCAGTGGAGTAGTCCGCAGGCTTATCAGCCGTGGAGTATATTCCAGCAATTATGTTCTTGAGAGGCTTCACCAGATCCACATCCACCGCCTTTTTTGACGGTACACTTAACAACTCTGACATTTTCCAGCTGATGTAACGTAAACTGTGTTGTTATATTAGCTGTTCCTGGAAAGTAAAAAGTAATCTGATTGTTACCACTACAAACTGAATAACACTCACCAGTTCTACACAAATACGTTAATTGAACAGAAACGGGTGAGGGGTGATATGACCTGATTGATGAATAATGAATTACCTCAACCAGCTAAACCCCTGATAAAAAGCTATAAAGATTTACCCAGCTATGTAAGGTTTTCCTAAAAAATTCTGAGCGAAATAATGAGCTCTCAAAGTCTCAAAACTGTCGAAACCTGCTCGTTTCCTGTGTTGCTAAATTGCTAATAAATGGCAAAAAAGATAAACGCTGAGAATGTGCTGCTGCTAAGAGTGTTATGATCAATAGCATATATGAATGACTATGAATTGATGAGTGAGTGCATAACGGCCAACAGCATATTATTGCATGACTCACAACTCACGGCAAATCAGACGAATCATAATTATATGTCACTTGAGGTTGTTTTTTAGCAGCAGGTATAACATAAAATCAGTTTCCTTATGACAAACTAATAATGATCGCTATCAATCAATATTCAGTACGGTACGTTTTATTCAACCATTTGCAGAAATTAATGGACAATAAAATGTATAGGCTTCATGCAACTCTGTTGTACCACTGACGGTCAGTATTGCATGTACAAACCTAATCTGTTCCTTTTTTTGCCAATAACCGTGATGAGTTTCAATAATTAAAAGTTCCCTAATATCGATAACTAGCTCTCTGTAGTTGCATACTGCGTGCAAAATATTCGTGTGCAGTGCATATATAATGCAAATAACTATAGCTTTAATAGTACCTGACAAGCGAAAATATAATTCTATTATTTTTATGTTTTCTTAAATCCACTTCACACCTTTATAACTTACAACCAAGGATAATTAATGATGAATAATGGGACCGTATAAAACTATGCAGTTATTGTAGTTGTGTGCGTAAAAGTACTCATTCAAATTTCAAATGAGTCCACGATTAAAATTTTAATTCGCTCACTTTATGATGATTAAAACTGTTTGAGTGTTTATACAGTTTTTTTTACTTCCAACTGAGTGATATTTCTTGACAGTTTGCAGCCTTAGCAAGTATGTTTTTTATTGCACGTTAGCCCGTAGCGTGCAATAAAAAAATGCATGTCAGTTTGGAAAACGTCTTATTCTTATTCAGTTTCTTTTTTTGCTTTGTATATGACAATCTCGGATTACCACGTATAATAAAAGTTGAGTGTAGGTGCGTTATTTAGAAACTTACGTGTAAACTTTTTTAATGATTTTACACACAAAAAGAAGAGAATAGTTCCGTTTGTTTTTATAACTTGTCCTGCTTGTCTGACTCATCTAGTCCAGTCAGCAACAAATAAGTCATCCTGTGCATCCGTATTCACACAGTAAAATTCTCATCTCAAAAAAATCTCACACTACACAATCACTTGATTTGAAGTACAACTGTATACCTCTGTAGTTGTTGTTATATAAGGGTAATACAGTGCGGTATTTCTGCACTTTTAGCACCTACATTAGGTATCTGTTATGTGTAGAAATATAGAGATAATGCTATAATGGAAGTTTGTTGTGCTGTAAAAGTTGGGAAGACATGAAGAACGAACGAATCTTGCTGAGATCATTCTTTCTACTATTTTATGTTGTCATATTTCCTTTATAATATCCAATACCTACATTATATAAAAACTCTAATCGTTGTATCAGAATTCCCCTGTCATTTTCCATTGTCCATCTTCAGCAGCTTATTATAATAAAGAGCTCGTAAGTAGGCATGCATAGGAATTTTTCTACTTTTTGAAATGCTGCTTGTTGTGTAAAGCAATATGACGATAACTTTGAGAGTATGTATGTATATGAAATTACGGCATTCCATAATGCAAAACAAAATTTGTATTCGTAGCTTACACTTTGAATTTTTCTCAAAACAACCAGCTATAAGCATACAGAGGAAACATTACGGGTGGTGGCATACTAATATTGATAATATGTGATGTACTAATGGTGTGATGGCTTGTTATGATGATAAACATTAAACATGATCTTATGATGTTGCAGCCTTTAATTTCATCCAGTTGTGCTGTAAATGTGAAATGAACTAAACTGCATGAGTTTGAAATGAAGTTCCGTTGAAGCATAACTGCTGGATTCTACTGGGCATGAAGTACATGATGAGATTATGTCTGTCTGGAGGCTGAGGCATGCATGGATAATGAATTATTTGAAAAGAACAAACTGTACAACTCGTTATGAAGGAATACTACTCAATTTTCTACACTGTAACAAATATAGGGGTTAAATTCACCATTTCCTCACTACAGCAAAGTTTGCGACTGATATAATATCGACAAGATTTTCATTTCAAAAATGATACTTTTAAAATGAATCAAATGAACGCCAAGGCCGAACTGCCTTTACATGTACATGCATTTTTCCAGTATAATGTGTAATATTGGGTAAATGGGTAATTGGAATTGATACATAAACAAAGACTCTCATCCTACCACATTTAACTGGCCCACTAATGCATTGCAACTTATTTTATTCATTTATTTCATTTCGTTTCAATCTTTGTTCAAGTAAGCCCAAAGTTATTGATACATGTTACATGCAGCTGAAATGAAGACAAACAAAATTATCGTTTGCCATACTTACACAAGTGGTGCATGCATATGAGTGTCTCTCTACTGTCATTTTAAAAACTGTTTGCAGCTGTCTACCACGGAGGATTACTCTAAGGAATGAAAATCATTAGACTTGGAGTCCTAATCCCAATTAAAGGTATTCATGTCCTGTAGTTATAAAAAGCATAACTTAAGTTTTACCCTGATGCGTAATCAACCACTTTAGATTCATCTCATGTACGTACATCCAAGAATTCTTTGTTTTAATAATTTAATTTAGTATGCTGATAAAAATATTCAATCCTTTAGTTAATGGGCAGTGAAGGATGAAAAACTCGTGAGTAAATAATAGCTTCCAAAACGAGGTTTTTCACTCAGATTATTCTTGTTTTAGGTGACCCACGCCCCTTAATTATGTTCCGAATAAAAAAAAAAGCACTTTCAACCCAACATTATCGCGGCACGAAAGATTCGCCGTTACCGTCTAGTCTAAAGTCTAAAGCACTGTAATGTACAATATTACCAAACCAAACAACTATAGGTGTGTTTGCAATTTGTATAAATTATGCGTGATTAAATATACGATGTAAACAAAATATGTATGCTAAGTATACTCTTACATGGAAAATATATGATGATGGAACAATATATATATACAAGGGCTTAAGTGACTCTAACAGAATATAATGTAGAAAAGAAAATGCGCCCTACTACCGAGGTTTTAAGCGATGCTGTAAGTCAGTCAGTAAAAGTAACAGATAAAAACTCCCCCACTTGAACAACATGAAATGTAAATGATAATATACACGGGATTGTAGTGGAGAAATTTTTATTTATTCTGCCAAGCTTTTCAAGCAATTCTTTGCTCTTCATCAGGGCTAACGCAAAATGGAAATGATCAATAAGCCTTAAACGTTAATCTATCACATTGAGTAAAGTAGTTGAGAAGAAAAATAAGTCCACTAAAACGTACACTACAAAAAAACATCAACTACTAAGCCATGTTACAAGATATCAGATAGTAATATTTATTTTATCAAAATACAAAACGCACGTTCAATGGATACAAACATAATTTTAAACGTTTAAGTAGAGTTTCATACAAAAATGGTGAGGTGGAGTGGAAAATTCTATGCCTTATTTGAGTTTAACTGTACTACTAAACAGATTTACCTGTAAATAAGCATCTTTCAGCCACCACACGAAGATCAAACGATTATCTGGAAACTATTTGTCTGGATGAGTCATTGTCTGCGTACCCGTCGTCATATTCTCCCCCTTCGCATTTTTGAATGACATTTTCCACAATTTGCTCTAAATTTGGGGGAGGTGGAGTGGGAACTTTAGATGCCACCGCTTCCAGCACACCTTTGTCAATCGGTTTCCCACTGTGAATGCATTGCATTATATATGCGCTGTAAACAGCTTGGTTAATGTCAACATCTTTTACTTTTCCAAAGGTATCTTTAAGAATAGAAAACATTTGCTCTTGGCCTTGCATCAATCGCTCGTGCTCCAAAGTTGACTGCTTCTCAGTGATGATGTCCTTCCTTTGATTATCTTGCTCTATGTTGTTTATTTTCTGCATTTCCTCTTTATGACTGAACTCCAACCGCTTATTCTCCATTTCTTTCTCCTGTAGTCGCTTGTGCTCCTAGTAAACAAACATATATGTACATATGTAAGAAACTGCTATGCTGTGCTAAAATCATGAGTTGACATTTTGGGGCAACTATTGACAACTTCGCAATAAAAAGTTATTCTACTACTTTCTTCTTACTATTACTAAAGTACTTACCAGTTCCGCTTCTTCTAAATGTCGTTTTCGTTCCAGTTCTTCTTTCTGAAGTTGCTCCTGCCAAAGTACATGCAAACTTTTACTAATATTAAAATGATATATTTATTTTATAATCCAGTAGGATTAATCATTTAACCGTTATTCAATTTTTTAACTAGTTGAGGCATGATTTGATCATTATATTATCATAATGAGCACCAACAAAAACATTGTTACCTTTCTCTGTTTTTCTTCTTGCTCCCGTCGCTGTTTTTCTTCTTCTTCCCGTTGTATACGTCGGCGTTCCTATGAACAGAATAATTTAATGCTTTACTCAAAGACTGAATGACTGAAGGAACCTGATAAAGAAAAGGTTTGATTTTGATCCTACTCCAAAAGTTAAATAAGAGCTGATATGCAAAGTAGTTACGACTAGTGAACGCAAATACAAAAACGACGTAGCCAGGAAAGTTAGTTTTTAAGCAAAAAAATAAAAGCATCAAATTACGTCTTCAGCAGCTTTTCGTAGTTTCTCTTGCTGTTCAGCCGCGACTTTTCTCCTACGATCCTAATATTTTTAAAAATGTCATTTTTAGTCGGAATGTATGCTAACGAGCTCAACATTTGAAAAAAAAATTACTTTGTGAAATTCAAACTGTACCTCGTCTGCCCTCGTTGTGGATTGACTTGAACCCATATCTTTTATTGGAGAAATTTCTTCTGAATTTCTGGTGTAAATGATTGAAAAATAGCTGTCTATCGCTGTTTCATGAATTCTTATTGTGCTGCGTTTCCAAACGAAGGCAACAACAAAAATATGCTACGTGCTAGGTAAATTCCAAGTGAAACTAAATTCTGATGAAACAAATGCATATTATCTTATACACAATGTAAAGACGAGCGCTAACCTTATCTCAGAAATCAACAAAAAAACCTTAAAAAGTGTGTCAAACGGTGAATGTATCCCAAAAAGTTGTTAATAAATAAATATAGACATATCAATGGAATTCAGTTTCTTTTCCACTCAAAAAAACGTTAATATTTAATTGTCTGCAAATTTGAAGAACTATCTCTATAAATAAAAAATATAGTTTATTTTTGCCGAAATAGGCACAAACATTCGGTTTATTTTACGTAGGTAATCGAATGAGGAAGATGTTCTCCCTTTACCGCATTCCCACAAGTCATCATCACTATGCAATTATTTTGTGTCACTGGTTTTCCAACACTTACAAATCAGAAAACCTTTATCAATCCTCATTGTAATCAGCAACGTTCTACAGACAACTCAACTATGTTTCTGATTTCCGTGTTTGCTCCTTCAACCGAAGTGTAAAGTTTGCATAAATACTAGATGGCATTTTCCTGAATTCATTCCTTTGGATATAGCATAGTAAGTAGGTACACAGAAGACATTTATTTGCTGTATGGAGAGAATCAATAATTCTTTGTTTATTTCCAACTGACTCATTTTTCAGCATCAAACAAATAGTACAGGCGCAAGAATGAATGCTTGCACGATATTGAATGCACGCTGGGTTCCCCAAAAGAATATTATTTTACATGATGTATTTCAACAAGTTGTTGTTATACATTTCGATAAAAATTAATTGACTTAGTTTTTTAAACGAAAAAGTCTTGTCCACGCTAACATGGTGTACTTATTATTAGCTAGCTTGTCTCTGGAATCAATGTTAAGCTATAATGGGAAGAATAAATTCATCCTTTTTTCCACATCTCAAGAGAAGTGTACAAGTGCATTACGTTGGGTTTTTATTTGCCGATACCAATATTCAAATTCTCCTGTACTTTGCATGGATAGTAAATGTTCTGGCAATCATATTTTTCCTTTTGTTCATAATCTTTATTAAATTTGCTAACGTAGAGAGGCTTCCAATGTTATGCTGGCGCGCTAAGGTAAAAAATAAACCGAGTCTGTCCTCTAAGGAAAAGAATGAACTGAGTCGGCATTCCAAGAATAAGGTTAAACGAATGGAAAAAAATAATCAAACCAAAAACTCATCACCTCAGTTCGACAAATCAAACTCGACACGCTATGGAAGTATTGAAAATACGTCCACTTTAGCTGACAATCCGAAATTGGAAACGATACCGTTGCAAGCTATTGAAAATAGTTGTGATATTGAATCAGCTACTGTACAGAACGTGAGTCGTCTAATTACAGTTTCGACAGAAACTAATAATGAACATAGTTGCTCATCCTCGCTCGAGAATAACTGTTCATCCACACCCCCTCAGTCACCACCAAACTGGAAAAAGATTGAACAGGAAAGACAGCAAAGACTGGCAGCCGCATTGAAGAAACGCGAGGAGATAAAAGAACGCCAGCAACGTAAACGGGAAGAGCTTGCGTTGGAACGTGAAGCAAGATCCCGTGAGATGATAGCTGCGTTGATTAGTTCGTTAACTCATCCTTTGTTGCAGCAAACGAGGGAGTATAATGAATGGTTACAAACACCAGATTAAATGAAAGTCCACATTAAAAAAGTGTGTAGTAATTTGTATATTTTTATTTGTTATACATAAATATCTTATAAAGTCGCGTTTGTCATAAATTCAGATTATTTTTATTATTTTTAAGGTGGGAAGTATTATTTTTTTTAGTCAAATTTAAACTACAGAACATTATGTAAAGCCTAAAATTATTTATTATTGTTCTCTTTATTGTTCATTTTAATTGATAAACGCAATAAAATGGCGAATGAATTTTAGTTCAAGGCAATAATTATTTAATGAATGTAAAAAATTGGATTTTAAAGAATTGCATCATAAGGTGTTGGCTCCACCTCGTAAGCATTGAACGTTTGTATAGCCTTATCAACCACCTTTGAAGGAATTTTTGGAAAGTATTTCCTTAAGTCTTCCACCATCTCCTCATAAGTTTCATAGTTTTTAACAACCTTTCTAGAGTGTGCATCTCCAACAACAATGCGGCGTTTGAATGCAAAAATAAAGTTCTTTGGGTCTTCCAGATCATCCTCCTCATCTGATTCTACCTCCTCCTCTGTCACTATCTCATATTCATCCTCGTCAGAATCTTCAATTTCCATTTTGGAAAGAGACAGCTCTAAGGGTAATTTTCCAGTCGTAGATTTTTCATCAATCACAATAGTAATGGATTTTTCCTTGGTTAGCGTAGGTTTTGTGTTGGTAGCAGGCGCAACGATAAGAGGAGATTTTCCATTTGTCGTGACAGGTGTTGTCGTTTCCGTCTTTGCTGACTTTCCATTGGTGACTGCAGGTGCTTTGCCATTTGTAGCTGGAACACTTGCAGCCTTGGGTTCTGCCACTTTTGGCTGTTCTACTTTGGGTTGCTCAACTTTTGGTCGACCACTTGCAGCCAAAACCTTGCCAATCTTAGATAAAGTCTTTGGCTTTGTCACCAAAACCTTTTCTTTTGCATTGACATTTTCAGGTAATTCTGGGAAGAGTCTTCGGAATTCCGTGTTGTTGAAACATCTGTACATGTAGGGAGCTCTGAGGAGAGCGGAATAGCATGGTTTGGTGAAAGTTTCCAGCATTGGGTAGTCGAACTCCCACAAACCCCTGGGTTTAAGATCCCATGATGTTCTTAATGTCTCCTTCTTGTCGGTCTGAGAAAATATTGAGTTGACAATTTTTAGAAAGAGGGTTGTAAATTGCAGCAATAACAAGTTTAAATATTAAAAGTAGTGAGTTGGGCTGGTAAACTTTTTCACTTACGAAAGCTCCTCCCATGATCCCTCCACCTAAATGGAATTTTCCAATCCACCCGGGTGCAATTTCTCTAAACTCATAAGGAAATCCTGCGGCTTGTAGTGTTCTGTATGGAAGCCTTTCCTTATCCATTGGAACAGGTTCCAACATTGGAAATGCTCCTCCCACCTCTACCAAGTAGGTTCCCGCATTTTTACCTCCATGTAATCTTACCATGACCAAGCAATGCGTTCCAGCCACCGGGGCACTGTAATGGTCTCCACGAACCACAAATGAATCAAGACCAATGGCTTGGAAAACCAATTTGGTGAAATAGTTTAAATTTATGCAGCATCCACCAAGTCCAGATAAGCCAGTGTTGATAAGCTGTTCTTCCGATGGGAACCAACGATGTCCTTCCTTGACAGCGGCCATGTGCATATTCTTGTGATTTACAAATGAAAATATTTCAAATGAGAAACATGAATGAATAAAACAATGCAATGTACCTAGGTATGTATGTATATGTTTTGAATCCTTAGAGAGGATTCTTTTTTTTTACCTGGAATGGCACACGAGTGGCATGACGTTTTATGTAAAACGTCAAAAATTCCAACGGTTTATCATGAAGCAGATCCCTCCAATTTGGAGGCATCCGCAAAATCCCCTCAAGGAAATATACTGCTTGATCGTAAGTGAGCATTTTGATACTTGGAAACTTATCACGGACAGTGGAAAATTTATAAATCAGAAATTACCCTACCCTTTTGCAGTGTCGTTGCAACAAGTAATGCTGATGAAGAGCAAATGACAAGAAAGCGACTTGGGCTGCTCAATTTCTTTGTTATGAGCTAATGTAAAAGACAAGTGAATGTCAATTCATGACAAGCAAAAATATTTTGCAAAGGTACCTGCATATCATTATTTCCATAACCAGAAAGCAAGCAGAGAGAAAAACAAGTCAAGTTTGCACTAATCCAGCACATGTTCCGAAGAAGCAGCACGGGATTATAATTTTGGTTCAGCTGACAACTTCACAAGACCACTGTGTGATCATCCATGTGGTGATGCTATGCTAATTACTATATCACTTGATAAGAGTAGGGTTAAAAACACGAATGAAGATGAAAGTCACATACCACATAAGAGCAGTTCATTAAAGTTCGTATCAGGAGACCAGAGACCATGTAGAAACGGAGAAGTATTTGAGTCATGCCGATACAAAATGCTTTTTTAAACTTTTTCCAAAACATGTAGGCATATAATGTTCCAAAGAGTTTACTGACTTTTTAATAGGTCGGGAGTCTTATAATATGCTTTAAATACTCTCTGGATGTCTTGCATCTCTGGGTACAAGTCAACTAATACTATTTCAAAGATATTTTATATGCATGCATCTCTTCTTTCCAGTCTGCGATTCCTACAACTTGTATATCAAGGTCAGTAGGTTTGCACATATTGCTTGAACCAAAAGAGAACCATGTACCTACTTATGTGCATGCATGTATTTTTCTTGGAATGCAAATTTAATTGACGAGTTTATATAAAAATCAAGCTGGCAGCAAAACAAATTCATACATGGGATACAATATACAATAGTATAAGCATTGTCTACAATATCTAGATGGATGAGGTATAAATATTATCATGAGAGGAAACAAAAGATGAGTTTTTTCTTTCGTCATCGCTTTGCAAAGTGAGCTTGTGGTTGCTGATCATTGCGTGACACTGTGGTCATTAGTACACGAGTTGCTCGATTATAACACATGCACAAAAGGATGAAATAATGACAGCACAACATATGAAGCAAGTTTAAGTAAATCAAACTCGATTTCCTTTCGACTTTCTGTACTATTTTCTTAATAGGTAGTACATTGCTAATAAGGTGATAAAATGCTGACTTCCCACATGCCGATACAAAAATACATACAAACAAGGGGAATATTGAGTGAACATAATAAAACAACACCGACATATTACTTTCACGCATGGAAAATATTGGGAAAAAATATATTTTGCGGCCTATTTTTTCATGTGGGTACTTTCATTTGGACAAGTAATGTCATTTTAAAAACATCCATTCTCCTCCTCATCCAACGAGAACACGTGCGTGGCAAGATCGGTTATGCACACTTGTAATAACCTATACAAGTTGTAACATACAACTCATGTCAAAAGTCATCTCAACTCCAGTTATGGGTACCAATTGTAGCGTAATTGAAACTGCCTGTTCGGCCTGTTGTGCAATTGGGAAAAATAAGCATTATCCATATGCTATGTACAATTTTAAACGCCTCGTGTCAGTCTACATTTTCCCCCCTCTGTCTAGGATCGAAGGGTGACTTTGAAGCACAGGCTGTGATGGTAATGAGTCGTTGAATGAGTAAAAAGATCATACACCATCCACGCATAAATTTTGTCATTGATTTAACGCAGAAGCAAAACGCACCACTGCTAGGTAGTGTGAGTTATTGTTCATTTCATTACTATTACACATCATTCATGCATTCTTCAATTCTGTTAGTTACACATTTCAATCATATTGGAGGTTCCAATTTAGAGCCCTCTCAATTGATACCGAAATTAATAAATAAATACGTGAACACCAGCTTCGATAGGTTAATGAAAACCGACATGGCATGACTTGAAACTACTTATATGGACTCCCTTATTTTTTATTGATGAAACTTACTTTGTACTTACCTATTTTTGAACAAAAATAAACACGCAGAAAATATTACCAAAAGGGTTAACAACTTGGTGCATACAGACGCTCATCAAGTAACGCGGTGATTGATTACGAGATGTCAATATGTCAAGCACCCACGATAAATTATCTAGAATATAAAATATAAATGCAAAACGCACGTTTACTGTTGTACTGTACTTCGGGCCAAAAGTTTCCAAAAAAAATATAAATGCTTCACTAATGCTCGCTTTAGTAAAAAGCAGAGATGAAAACAAAAAATCGGCCAAAACAAATGCAATATATTACATTCTCTGTCTTACCCTCATTATCATTTTTTATTTTTTATTATGCATGTTAGCATCAATCATTAAGATGTTGTCTATTTGTCTTTTTAAAGGTTTTCCGCATTTGATACAGGAACGTATTTACGTTTTATGACTTCAATTCACTACTTCAATTTGAGTAAATTTTCAAACATTTGCTAAAAAAAAAGTAGTACTACTAAGACAGATTTGTCCAAAGAACTATGACAGAAACCAGTCATGATAAAAAGGTGATATACACATGAAAATTGTCTTACACAACCAAAACAGAAAAAGAGGGCCCCGGTGACTGGTTATCGGGACTATTGGAATTCATTCTTTTTTTATTTTTATGACATTCCTTGAAATTCAAACGGAAATGGGATGAATTCCATTTTACAATTCGATTGTTTTTTTTCTCCAGAAGAGAACTTTGGATAAAGACAAAACGCAAAGCGAATAAATTATTTCTACTAATCACTCGTTTTTTCTTCCTATAATATATATTTTATGTACTTTGGAATCCGTATTTATTTGCGAGTTTTATTGACAATTTTTATTTCCTCAGAGGTACAGAAAATATAAACACTTGCTCCATTTGTACTTCAACAAACGTTAATTGGAGGGAAAGCCATGGGAAGTTATGACGGGTTTAACGACACCATTAGTACAGATTTTGAGATTAGATTAAATTCAAACTCCAAACCTTACAAGGTAGTAAAGTAAGTCATAAGTAGTGAAACCTAGAAGCTTTGAAATGGTTCCTTTAAAGGTATGTGGGTTTGTAGAGTGAAATGGTGCAAGCTATCAGTAACCTTATTCTGCGTATTGAATGATTCTTTACTAAACCATTAACGCTTTCACCTTTTAAATCAACTTTTAAAAAAATCAGCGTAATCACTAATCAGTCATTGAGGAAACAACATGTTTCCAGATTGATAATATTATATTTATTCTCCACGTGGTCCACGTGTCGAATGGAGCAAATTGTGGATGCATAGGAAATTATTTTTACCTAATTCTGTGAGGCTAGAACATTTGTCCAAGACCAAAAATTGGAAAATTTGCCTGTCACCAGTGTCACCTGTCAGTGTCAGCTCATAACCCTTCTGTGCGTAAATCGAGGTCTCTGAGACAAGTGACAACGACAACCGTTGTGCATGCCTCCTGCAGTCTGCTCGTGCTCGGTAAGTAGATGTTAACTTTAAATTCACAACTTCTTTTTGTCACACTTTCATTTCAGACGCTTAGTACCAGTTTTGATTGCATCAAAGCTGTATTGCAAAACAATTTTATCTTTTAGAAATTCGACATTCGAGCGTTTTGTGGTGTTTGGAGTGGAGGGAAATATCCGTAGATGGTGATAACTTTGCAAACTTAATTTTCCAGGAAAGTAAAAACATACATAATTGCAACTCAGGCTTTATTCCGTTCCCATTTACATCTTTAAAAAACTATTTGGTTTTAATATTTTGATTCCAGGTAATGACATAAAAAATTATAATTGAACAATTTAACAGAAAACATTATATACACGTTTGCTGCATCCTATTAGAAAAGTTTCATAAT
>JAHZMZ010003359.1:0-26004 GCA_027743805.1 Lepidocyrtoides sp. E14 | reverse complement strand
ACACAAATAAGCACAACCACTGCCACCGTTGACGGAAATCCGATGAAAATATATTTGAGTTTCTAATAATAATGATAGCCCGTCCCGTGTAAATTACGAGTAGCGTAAATAAACGCACGTGACGAATTTGTAACTGTCGGACTTTTATTGGTCATTGATTAGAAATGATTTATTGATCGCCGCTACCAAAATGAAAGTGGGTAGGTATATATCTACGTACTTTGTAATTACCTCTTCAACTAGAACAGCAAACCGTGCGACAATCATTAATTCGTATTGGTTTTTTCACTGTGTTCATTTTTTTATATAATGATCAACTTAACGCGGATGCATCAAACAAGTATAAGGTGTAATGAAGCCAATTAGCATTTTAAAGAAGACTGCAGCACACGGTATGACACACTGTGCTTCATGTTTGTTTGATCAATTGAAAAATGGTTCTTGTACTTCAAACGTAAAACGAGCACACTTTGCTGCTAAAATGCAAAATTGCAGCAGCACTTGAAATTTTAAAAAAAATCGTGAACAGCTTTCTCTCGAATATTGAAACAAAATCAGCTTCACTGCAGAAATAATAATAAATGCTGCTGCTGCCAGCAAATGCATTCTAAAATATTATTATTATGTGCTATCTTTCATGTTCCTCATGAGTGGAGTGGATAATTTTCCAAGTTAGATAGGTATACGTTTAAACGAACAAACCATTTTGAGTTTTAAAAGCTTTCCTTCATTGTCCTACAGTTTATATGAAAAGGAAGATGGTTGGTCTGTTTTATAGGAGCTGTTGGGTAACACTCTTGCTCAATTCTACAACAGCAAGGGTATAAGCATTGACCGGTACAATGCAGCACTACAACTAATTAATTAAACTCAATTGAGAAATAACATGGCATACAATAAGATGTTATTTATGATGAAAACTGATTGTATGCGCACGAGTGGCAATACAACACAATTTTTTCTGTTCGGATGTCCTCTGCTGTCTACAAGAAACATTTTTCTCTTGCAGAATATAATAACAATAATAGCATAGTGTTTGTTGCATGCATTATGTCCGAAGAGAGGAAAAACTATTTCTCATTTTTTAAATGCTTCAGTTTAAAAGTCTCATACATCATCCTTTCATCTGTCTTCACTTCTTCTGTTCATTTCATTGTAACAAGGCAAATGATTTTTCAGAAAAAAAGGAAACGGATAATTTGTTATTGTTTTACTTACAACAACTGCTTTCGTATAATGTACATGGCATCCTATTTCGCTGACAAACCCACATGTTTATTAGCTTTTTATAAAACGGTTGTTTTCGATAGAAAAAATCGTCACTCACAAACACAGCATCATCATCATCATCACCCTCACCACCACCACATCACATCCCAGTTCTATACACAGTAACAACATAATCATCATAATTATTAGTTTTATGAGGCAATCATTTACTGTCATTCCGTTGACTTTAGACAATAATGGTTGATTGAGTGAAACCATATATACACAACCTCCTTTTTATAAATATCACGTCAGAAAATGCTTTCCTTGTTCTAAAGAGGAAACCCTCTGAAAACAAGAAGCACATTCTACCAAGCCATTTACTCCCTCGCCAAATCATTGTAATACTTGGAGCAGGGTCTATGATGCAACATCATATCATAAACTATGTAGTCGCCGTTCTTTTCTACTACTCAGAATCAGAATTATGGTCAAAACGTATCAAACAGAAAATTGTGATGGGAATGATGACTACAGACTTTCTTGTGTTTGTTCATAAAATGCAGTTGTTTCGAGAGGTTTTTGTTATTTTTGGTCAATGTACAAGAACAGATTCTCTTCATTTCATACAGCGTAACATTGTTATCGACATTACAAAAAAAATATAAATGCTGTACATACGGTAATGATAACTATAAAGGAGTGGTAAGAAGAGCACAAAACTAAAGATGTAAACTGCCACCACCGCAGATTAGATGCTGCTGGTCCCTTTCACATGAAACCATCCAAAATGCATCGATGATCAGGATCATCATCTAATCATTACGGTTGGCTAACTTGTGATTGAATGGGCTTCAACAGAATGCCTCGTCATAAACTATGTAGTCGCCGTTCTTTTCTACTACTCAGAATCAGAATTATGGTCAAAACGTATCAAACAGAAAATTGTGATGGGAATGATGACTACAGACTTTCTTGTGTTTCTTCATAAAATGCAGTTGTTTCGATAGGTTTTTGTTATTTTTGGTCAATGTACAAGAACAGATTCTCTTCATTTCACACAGCGTAACATTGTTATCGACATTACAAAAAAATATAAATGCTGTACATACGGTAATGATAACTATAAAGGAGTGGTAAGAAGAGCACAACTAAGGATGTTGTCTGCTACCACCGCAGATTAGATGCTGCTGGTTCTTTTCACATGAAACCAGCCAAAATGCGTCGATGATCAGGATCATCATCTAATCATTACGGTTGGCTAACTTGTGATTGAATGGGCTTCAACAGAATGCCTCGCAATTTCCTGTTTAATAAGCTTGTGTGATATGTATGTGTCATTTTTTTATACCGAGCTACGTAGCTAATGTAATGTAAATGCAACATATAGGTATATATTATTTTTACCCAAATAGAACGTGTACACACACGATATTTATATGGGTATGCGTCACGCTTCCAAGTACAGGAAAACGAGTTTAAGGATAAACTGAACTTATTTTTAAAGAAAAAGCATTGGTAATGCTAACAAAGTCATCTTTTAAGCTTAGAGAATGAGTGCATGCCAAGAAAGCTAAAGCTGTGTGATCATGAGTATTATTTACGATTGATGAATGACATCAGAAAATTTTTATGCAGAAATGACCAATATGGTCGTGGTGGGTAGATTTATTGATAACCTAGCTTAGTCTAAGTCATTTACTCAGCTTCCTTTTGGAAGAATTTGAGGAGTGTTGGGATTGTCAGTTCGATGACGCCCATAAGCATTACTAACATCATCAGTAACATCTACTTAGCCATTTCATTGTTAACGCTGTCAGTGAAATACCTATCATCAATGACACATAATTTATTTCTATAAATACATTGTGGAACGATGAAAAAGAAACATGCAATGCGTCGTTTTATCTCCAATCCCCACCCTTATGCTGTTAGTAATAAGCTGATGATACAATTTAACCAATTGCTGGTTCAGAAATGATGACATGAAAATTTAGACATGAAAAAATGATCCAGAGTTCATTGTTTAGGAATACGGGTTATGTGAAGCATATTGTTTGGATTTTTATAATAATAATAATGTGAAATACGGAAAAAGTAGAAAGTGAAACGAAAAGTTTCTACCTAGAAATTCAATTATGTGAAAGTTAATTTTGTGTCTACTTTTTGTCTATAGGAGAGTCCGTTTGTTTTCCCCGATAATGTAATGGAGTACGGGGAACCTCAGTTCTTTCCCGGTAACTGTGTAGGTGAGTCAAAATTAATTTATTTGGTCGAAAGAGTATATTATGCTATTATGTTGTTACAGCATGTACGAAATTTTATATGAAAGAAAGCAAGCTGTTGTAGTATTATTATTATTACCTTTTTTTTGAAGCGTGACTAAAGATTAATCGATTTCTTTCTAATTCGTTTTGCCTGTAAAGGCTATCTGGAAACGATACTGGAGGAGGACGATGAGGAATACGAGGAAGAGGAGGGATGTTCAGGTCGCCATTGGTGGACAGCCGATAGCGATACTGATACGGACTCCGTCATCCGTGTCGACAACCATGGTCAGACACAGCAACAAAATTCCACCAGCTGCCAACAAGCGTCAACGGTCGGTCACGCTCATGGCAGTGGCAATAAAAACTCTGTAGCAAGTATTCCAGGTGAGAAGGATGAAGCTAGGCCTCATTTCCGTTCTTCCGCTAGCTCCAAACCGTTTGAACTGGAAGATTTACATCTCTTCGATCAGCTTGACCATGCTTTTGAAGAAACTCTTAGAGAACCCAAGAGACGGTCTGCTTTCACATTTGGTCATCAGTCACAGTCAGTTGAGTCGGACAATGCTGTCGGAGCAAGGAACCAAACGACAGCATCATTGAATTTTAGTGGAAGTGCGGATGCATCCGATAGTCTTGCATTGAGTGAGGGAGAGCAATGCCAAAAAACAATGACTCCTTGTTCTGCTACAGGAGCAAGCAATAACAATGAAGGCAAGGCAGGAACAGGCCATCATCATGCTTTTATTGAGAGCACAAATAATGAGAGCAAGGATGAAATGACAACAAAAGGGCTGAAAATGCTTACTCAGGAGAATGTGAAAGCTCATTCAGAGGAAAATTCTGGAAAGATCATATACGAGGTGGGTGAGGAAAAAGAGCAGAGTAGTAAAAAACTTGGGAATGCAGAGAGTAGAGAAACGTTTGGTTCTTCCCTGTCACCCTCATCCTCAGACTCGGAAGCTCCTGCTGAGGTTGCAGAAGAAGACTTTTTCTACTCGTCTCCCGGTTCTGAAGAGGAAGAATGTCGATCACAAGAGGAAACAGAGTCTGAGGAGAGCTGCTCATCATCCGATGATTCTGAAAAGAAAGGGGTTGTTCTGGCTGAGTTCTCTCTTGGACCACATGCTGGAAATGGTGGAGGATTCAACCCTTCAGCTGGCGGAATATTTGGAAGTGGGACTAGAAGTAGACGCTCGTTTGATTCCCCATCTCGACTCAAGTCCTTCCGGAGTTTTGACAGTTTAAACTGTTTGGCTGGCACAGAGCTTCTCTTCTCCAAACCTGACACATTCCCCTCAATACATCATATCAAAGAAGTGTCCGAGCCCAGTTCAGAATCAGAATCGTCAAATGAGGTGTCGGCTGCGGATGACAGGGGATTGGTAATTCCAGAAGAGGATGAAGAAGAGGAGGATGTGGAGCAGAACAATAAAATTGAAGGCTCACAATCACTTCCTTCTCAACACTTGAATACATCGTCTGCTGCTGTCTCTGTAGGTTTTCCAGGACCTGGCTTAAATCAGATAAGTAATAAGAACTCTGTTGCCACTTCGTCCACATCCACTGTGTCTTCCAGTGCATCCGGCTCTGGATTGAGATCCACAGAAAATCTATCAGAAGACAGTGGTATTGGCAATGATGGGATTTCAAGCACCGCTGCTTCCACTCCAGGAGCTTTTGTTGAAGAGAGTAATGTGATCATGTCAAATAATGGGAAACAAAATGAGAACTGTAACAAAGCCACTTCTCCTGCTGCCCCAGTTCCTACTTCCAGTATTAGCTCGCCTGCTTTATTGGCTTCTTCCACAAAAGCCCAAGAAGTGGATACAAGCCTCTTGCCAGACAGTGCCAAAGACTATATTGCCCGAGCAGAGTTTGCTCTAAATCCTTTCGTTTACTCGTCTCTCTCCTCATCAGAGCCAGATAGTAGCATTAGTAGTGCTCCCAGCTTAAGTTGTAGTAAGATGAGCATCGGCAAAGACGAGAGCTTACAAGTTCAACAACAGCTGCATGCCATAGGGAAAATGAAAGACGTGCCCAATAATGTTCCGGACCAAGCCACCACAAAGATTGCTAATGCCATTAAAGAAACACCTCATGAATTTGTATCAGATTGTCATTCCAACATCACCACTGGCAAAGCTCAAGTACAAAACCATAACGTGTCATGTAACAAGGCAAGTGACATGGAAAATGGCACGAATGAGCAGTTGAATTCATCGAGTGAAAGTAGCACAGAGGCTTCTCAGAATAACACGATGAATCATGACATCATACCTTTGGAATCCATTGTTGATTCAAATGGCCTCCACCCAGAAAAAAAGCAAACTCCACCACCACCACCACCAACATCCTCACCCGTCCCAACAATAATTAACCTTCAGTCAACAACGTCATTATCGCCAACCAGTAGTAAATCTAATGACAATTACTTGCATCAACAAATGATACGTGGTAATGACAAAGATAAGCACGAATCAGCCAGTCACCGTAATCCCTCACATGAAGGACAACCTATTATCATCAATGGCAGCACTTTTCCTGTAACGACTCCAATATCTTCATCACTTCCAGCAACATCAAAAACATCAACTGATGTAAATCAAGCGCATGCATGTACTCCTTCTGTTTCAGACAAGTTGGCAAACGCTTCACTGTCAGCATTATCTGCGCAATTGCCTGTAACAGCTAACCATTCTAGCAATGGTATCAACAGCAGCAGCAACAACATTGAGAGTTGTGTCGCTGCCACTGAAATTGTATCCAAAATGGGAATAAAACCAACAACCGCAGACAATATTGTCGCCGCTTCTATCATTGTCAATGAGTTAGACCACTATGAAAAGCATACCAATAATAATAAAAATATGACTAGTGTAGTAGTAATGAGAGATAAGGATGTAGAAGACAAAGAGAATGCATTCAATGAGAACGATGAGGGTGACATGAATTCATCGTCATCAACAGAAACAACGGAAAATTCTTGTATGGCTTCACCACGTCAGCCACATCAACAGCAAACCGCTACCGTAATAATAAATGATAGGGAGGAAATGTCTTCTAGCAGCGTTTCTTCTTCTTCCCTTTCTTCCAAAACTTGTTCTTATTCTCCAACAGAGTTACAAATGGGAGACGGAGAAGAGGACGACCAAGAAAACCAAGATGAGAAGAGAGGAGACCACGCAAAAGAGATGCATTCAGTAAAGACGCAAAATGCTTCTTCATCCTCTTCTTATTCGAAAGGATTATTAACAGGAGTATTAAACATGTCAAAAGTGGATGATGCGGAAGGAGACGATGAAGCAAGGAAACATGCTCTATTGCAAGTTTCTTCATCATCTCCTCTTTCAAGTGCTGCTGACAAGTCTTTCTCAACTTGTCCTCCTAGAGAACACGATCACCACCATCAAAGCCAAAAACATTCATCAAGCTCCTCGTATTCTTCATCCTCTTCGTCATCATCAGGCGATGAGCAAAACGAAAATCTTCCTTCCTCTCCTTCGCAGCAACCAAGATTTCGACGGCAGAGAAGCGACAGTGAAAGTGAATATGAGGCAGCAGAGTCAGCCGTAGAGAGGAATAATGTGGATATGGCATATGACATAATCGTGAACTCACCAAGCAAAAAGCAAGGAATAGTAGTGGCATCACCAATATCGTCAGTGTCGGGTGTCGTAGGCGCCACAACTAACTTGATGACTACTACTACTACAACTACTTCTTCCACTATAGAAAGGCCCATATCACCATCATTTTCTGCCATGTCTTCCTCTTTGGCACATGTACAACCCGTTGTTGTAAAAGAAACAAGGAGCAGTTCTATCTCTACGATGAATAGCAGTGGTGATGGTGGTAGTAGTAGTGGTGTTGGTGCTAACACCACATCTGCCCCTACTACTCCTGCACAATATCATTCTCAAAGTCAAAATGAAACGAATGCTAATAAGTGCGATAATAAGAAAAGTGGGCCAGTGTCAACCTTGAACGGCTCACTCATCAACATTCATCGAAATGATAATATGCAAAACATCAGCAGTAACATTACCACTGCTACAAAGTCTACTTTGCCTGCATACAAAACAGAGAATATTAATAAACACAATACGAATCCGACTGCTGCTGCTGCTGCTCCTCCAATGATGGGGAATTATGAGGATAAAAAATTGCCAGTGTTTGAGAGCTGCTTAGATGACTACGATGATGATTATATTGCAGATAATAATAATATTTCTTCTACCATTTCTACCAGTGCTCATGTTGTTTCACCAGTCATGCCTTCAATGACTCAAAACATGGGAAGCAACAGTGCTTCAAATAACAGTCATACCACCAATAATATTTTTATTGCTGTTAGCTCATATACTCACAAATCTGTTTGTTCAAGTAGCCACGAGGCTGGGCAGATGAGGAATGTTACTCACGCTACTGCCCTGGCTATTAATGGGACTCAACAACAGCAGCAGCAACAACATTCAGTTATAACGCCAGCAAAAGAGCAAAATTTATCCTCATCATCATCATCTTCCTCATTCCCACTTGAAAAAGAAGCACACAGACATGAAATAGAAAACACATCACTCTTATTACATCACCACCACCAACTGCAGCACAATGAGCATCAGCGACAGTACAATAATCAGCGTGAGCAATACGAGAATAGCGATGAATTAACAACAAGATCTCCTCCTCAAGTGGCACAACCACAGTCGCATTTTCATGTGTCTGCAAGCAATGGTGGTAACATTGGTGGTGGTTTTGGTGCTCGTAATAGCGAATACAAAGACTTGATTGTTACTGATGGTGTCTGTTGTGAGCCAGTCAGTGGTAATGGTAATAATAATAGTAAGAAAAACAAGAATTTTTCTACTCATGCTGAGACGCAACATGAACAACAAAAACAAGATCATCATCATCATCAGCAGCATAATGTTTTAGGATCAGTTACGCTGGACGATTCGACAAGTGCGGATGTGGCTCATAATAATCTGCAACTCAATCATCGGGAGCCCCATGAATTCTCCACCTCGCATCCTGCTGGCGTTGCCCTAAAATCCAATATTGCACCAAGACCAAAGGAAAATTACTCTAAAGTATCGCCATCACCATCGCTGAATCAGCATATTATTACTGCTACCGAAAAACCTTATCAGACTTCCAATAATCATCATTCTCATACAGGCAGCAGTAATAGTAATAATAACCATTCTCAGCCCTCTACTTTGGATAATAGTATTGACCCTACCATTACTACTGCCAGTAAACCAACGCACCATCAACGGCAAAGATCAGTGGAGTGTAGTAGTAATAATAACGCCAAGGGTTATCATCACCATCATCATCACCATTCAACTAGTGATGGTCGTGGTAATAATAAAGTTGTCATCGCAGAACCACATTACCCCAATCAGATAGGTGTGGCTGAAGTTAACAAATTTCTCGCTGGTTATGTAGCTCAAAAGGAATGCGTATCATTTTCTGGGCCAGTTGAACCACCGTCATCCTCATCATCATACTGTACCGCTGAGAAGGATTCCTCGTCCACATTCGAAAATAATAAAAAACAGAGAAAAACTGAACCAGCAGAATATTACCAGAGTCAATCAGTTAAAAATCTCGAAAAAAGTGCAACCATCGGTGTGCCCACTGTTACTTCTGCTGCTACATCATCATCATCATCATCATCACAAGTTAATACTACAACAGAAAGGGAGAGAGTTATTTTAGGGGATTCTAATTTTGGATTTTTCGGATGTTCTTCACACTCACGTAGTAGTGGTGGAGCAAACACTACTAATTCTGCTACTACAAAACTAGTAGAAGCTCCCGTCTCTACAGTTTCTCCTTCTACTTGTTCTGCTGCTGGTTACAACAGTAATGCTCCCACTTCCAATGTTTTGCCTCAAGTCAACCTAGACCTGCATTCAATTTCTACTGCTGCTACAAATGAGTCTAGTTTCTCATCAGGTTATGGTTTCCCATGCTCCACGTTCCCTACTAATATAGTCAGAGAACATACTTCACATTCTCAGCAGCAACAGCAGCAAAACAGCACATGGCCTGATAAAGAACACCAACTTCTGCTTCCACTCAAGGAAAATAATACTTTTTGCCCAAGTTCATACATAGATACCAGTGGCAGCAGCACAACTTCCCCAGCACAAAAAAGTAGTAGTGGCAGTAGCAGCACCAGCATAAAAAGGTCGGTTTCTCCGTCTTCCTCCTTTGCTTTTTCTTCCTCAGCAAACAACACCAACAAAGCGGTACAGGAATTATCAAAGGACTTAGGCAAACTATCTGTAGTATCACCACCACCACCACCACAAAGAAGGGATCAACCACAACAGCAGCATCAAAGTAATGTTAAAGATATCAGACAACAGCAACAACATTTGCATCTGGAAGATATCAGTCTTTATGCTGGTATAGATAAGTTTTCTGTCCCCTTGGGTGCTATTAAAGCCGCTGTAGTGGCAGTTGTACCAACCATCCCTTCATACATTGTTGGCTCCACTTCGCATAATGGTAACGCTCCATCATCAACAGCTAGAGTAACAACATCAGTTGAAAAGAATGCGAGTAAAATACAAAATTCCAATGATTCTTTAGTACAAGCTGCCGGTAACAGTGGTGGTGGAACTATTACTTCCACAGCTACTAGAGTACCACACCAAAGTGTGTCTGCTGAAGCGAATGGGAATTTGTCAAAAGTATTCCCAAAAGGGACAATCACAACTTGTACAAAGAGTAACAACAGCCTTCTAAATATAAGTAGCGGTAGCAGCAGCAGCAGCAGTAGTAGCACTGCTACTGAATCTCCTCACAGCAACACATTACCTAAAGGAGGTGAAAATAACGACACACATGGAGCAACCGTTCCGGATATACTAATCTTGAAACAATTCCCTTCTTGTATGCCTGCTAATAATAATAATAATACTCCTACTACCACAGAAGCTGTTGAGCACATAATAAAAAGAGGAGCAGCAGGAGTAGCATCCGTAAAGGGTGTAATGGAGTTTGACATTACTGCTCCATGTACAAATCGGAATGGTGGAATGAGTGCAAACGCCAAGACTAAGAGCGAGAATAAGAAGCAGCAGGATAGCAATAGTGGTAGTAATAACGGTAATAACATGAGCACAAGTAGTAACATTGACTCTGTTTCAAGTGTAGAAATGTTAAGAAGTGACTCCCCCGCCGGCTCCTCGTCAGCCCCTCCGGGAATTGCACACAAAACCAAAACGTACGGACCACGAAATGAAGTCGAAGTAGTTGTTGTCAGCTCACGCACTCCGAGCCCAGCTCCTGGAGGATTTGTTTCCACTTCATCTTCTTCCTCGTCATCATCATCCAGTCAAAAACTACCCTCCTCGTCGTTGCCGGAATCCACTTCTGCAGGGCAGCAAAGAACTGAGCCGGTATTTTCTCGCTTTGTGAGTAGTACTCGACATCAAGATGGAATAGCAACAGACAACTATCATCACGATAGTAGCAACAGCAGCAGCGGTGGTGGTGGTGGTGTATTGCGAGAAAGTAGCATTCCTCCACCCCCAAAATCTCCATCTCCAACACCAGCATCCAACACGAAAACTACTCGTTCTCGCGTTCATTTTTCTCCAGTTGTCAGTGAAATCAGCTGGAGAGAAAGTTATATCGACCAGAGCTCTGAGTGCTCTGGCTCCACAGAGGACCTTTTGGCAAAACTGGAATTTTCCGACTCGGACAGCAAATCTGTTGTTCAAAGTCATAATCGTAGTGGGAAAAGTGCTCATGTGGAGAATAATGGTGACAATAATCATATAGCAAGTGCTAATTTGAGAAAGGCTGGTGCTGTTACTGCTGCCACAATGGTGGGGGGAGTAGGTGGTTCAGTTATTGGACATTCTGGTGATATACATGATAATTGTGGTGGCGAGGTTGGTAATAGTGATGTTGCAAGTAGTGTTGTGGTGAGGCCATTACAAGTATACGATATTCAAATGTCGACAAGGGCGGATTCGCCAAGTGGGGCAATTCCTAATACCAGGGGACAAATTCCCTCGGGTAAATGTCCTATTCTTGTTGAAAAAGTGGAAATGAGATCCTCGCCATTACACGATCATGATGAGCATGAGGAGGAGCAGCAGCATCATCATCATCGTCCCAGTCATATTGATAGACTGCTGGCGTTGGGTGAGAGCCAGTGTAGTAGAAAATTAATGCTCCTGGATGATGACGACGATGATGATGATGATGAGGAGGAGGAAGACGCTGACAATGATCCTGAAAGGGTAACTGACCTCGTTGATTTCCGCCATAACAGTAACAAGAGAATTCATGGTGGTGGTAACAATAGCAGTAATAATGGCACAGTGGGTTTGTATGAAGATGTTGAGGTGCAAATAGAGCCAACCACAAAGAAAGCACCAGGCTCGACCACACTCTCAATGGTGCCAGATTTGCTTAGCCAATGCGAAAATACAAGTAACACGCTTACTCACATTGACGTGAAAATTGAGGAGACAGTACCGGGATTAAATACCAAAAACATTGTTCTAAACATTGGTCCTACATCACCATCGTCCAATGCAAACAGGGACTCTCAGCAACAGAAAGCAATGCGCAAATCGCAATCACCTCAACCGCAAGATGTAATAGTGTCATCATCATCATCATCTTCAGAACCACCACGACAAATTTTCCCAAAAATGTTTGCCGAGGATAATAAAAATGACAACAAGCGCAATTCGTCTTCTTCGTTGTCATCCTCGTCAAAAGGGAAAAAGAGCTCGAAAGGTTTCACAATTCAAGGGTTGGGCTCATCTGGCAAAAAATCTGACAAGGATGTTGTGAAAGACATGGGAGGGCTCAATGGTAATAACGGGTCCAACAACAGCAACACCGCTGCTACTGCTGCTGCAGCTACTCCCTCCATTGTGAGTACGCAAAATGTAGAACAAACCGGAGGTGGAGTAGCCGATAGCGCTAAAGAAAACAAAAAGTCCAGTAAACCAGGCTTTTTCGAGAGGCTCTCCAAGATTCGATTAAGTAGTGGAAGCAAAAATAAGAAGCAAAAAGTTCACCCAAAAACAGAAGAAATTCATCAAGAAGGAGACTCAAGTGGCACGCCTTCTGTCACCAACACAATTGGAGGAGCAGCCAGCAGACCGTTACGCGCTGCCAACTCTGTCAATGCGAATGGTAATGGGAATAATAACAGTGGTGCTAACAACAACTCATCTTGTTCGCAAATTGCAAATATTCATCCTTCTTCTGGCTCGGCAGCATCCTCATCAGTGCAACCCATCTTGAAAAAGCCGGCAACAGCTTCTACTTCCACGATTCCAAGTGGTATTGGCCCTCACTACAATAATGGTAGTAATAATGAGGTAGGCATGGTAGGCGACTTGGAAAATGAGCCAGACGAGGCGACTCAAGCCTTTGAAAACATTTTGGAGGAAATTGCAGGTCTCAAAAGCATTCAACTACGTCAAGAAAAGAGTAGTAGTAGCAGTATTGAAAAGAGTCCTACTTCGCAGCAAGTGAGAAGCTTTGCAAAACGAAAACAGTTTTACAACACAAATAATGCTCCTGCGAGCTCACCGTCACCTCCGGTCAGTCCTCACAATGGTAGCAGCAGGAGTTATACAGATTTGGATTCAAAATTAAGTCAGTTTAAAGAGGATGCTTCCCGTACGTTAGATACCATTTCAAAATCTCACCCAGATTTGGAGATTATTGAGGATACTGTAAGACAGCGACAAAAATCCATGTCTCCGGAACCAACCATACATGATATAGAGTCTGCTAAGAGACCGGCTGCTTCTACGCTTCCAAAAACGTCTTCCGCATCCACTAAATCTCCCGGTTATGCTGCCACCGAGGCTGCCCAAAACAGTGAACGAGAATGGTATAGACTTTTGAAATCCGCAACTGAGAAATTTTCTTATCACAAGGGACCAAAGGATGAACATTCATATGACAGGGATAGCACAAACGCTATGTTACCTCACAAGACTGGGATTGTTGAAACGGATCTTGATACGGGTAAGGAGGCAGAGAAAAAAAATCTTAGAAAAATATACACTTTTCATCCAGTTTTCAGATTTCTGTTGGGCTTTTCATGTCTCAGGATGTTATTTTTGCATACGTACAACAAACATCCTTCAACTCAACAAACATAATAAATGTACTTTGTACCCTAAAGCTGAACCTACTTTTTTTGTCGAGATAAATGAAAAATGTTTGTCTATCTGTAGCATGCATGTCTATCTATCGACCGTAAAGGCTCAAAAGTTTTACTGCCTTTCACATGTTTACCACCAACTCATTCTCTTCTCCAGTTTCTCTTTCTTTTTTATATTTTTTGAAAAATGATTACAATCTTTTAGATGGCTTCTGCTTGCTCTTCTTGTCGTCTTTCCTCTGACCCCTCTGTATACACAGTTTATCAAAGGTAGAAGCAGTGTACTTCCCATCGCGCATTTTGTCTGTATGCTGCTGCTGGTGCTCGTACAACATGAATGTTCCATAAATAAACCAAGATGAAAAGAAGACGCACAAACAATCTCCTTTTTAACAAGACAATACAGTATTTTTAAAACCAAGCTACTACATTATGTATCTCGTTCCTATACGTTGTTAACATCTAGGTATACATTTTATTATTTTATAGAGAATTCGAAATGTATATGTATGTAAAAAATTCTACCAAGTTCAATAATGCTCGACCAAGAAGGTGTGATAGATAAGAAAAACCTACATCCCTGAAAAAAATTGCTTTTATTCTGAAAGAAAAAATCTCGTTTCAACAGGCTTAAATCGTGGTGAAAATGCAGCACATTAATTTTGAATATATCATAAAAAATATGAAAGATGACCTCACGCAAAAGTAGAAAAAGGTAGTAAGAGAACAAACAAATTTTGTCAAAAATCGAATATAGATCAAAATAAAAGGTTACAAAAAGTTGATCCCATTTCCCTTCGTTAAAGATTTGAGGGAGTTCATATGAAATATACTCTTTGCAAAAAAAGCAGAATATATCTACTTATAAACATGTCACATGACGCATCTCATCTCTACTGTTAAACGTGGTTGAGTAAGTCCGTGCGTGTTACACGACGCTTTCTGCGGCTTCCGGGTGAATTCAGCATGTGTGCGTGTACCGTGCTTCACTAAATTGTCAATATCTTATCATTATCATCATCATGACCTCCTGTGTGTCAATTTTTGATTGTCAGATGAGAGATGACAGCTTGTCTACACAGTTCCAGGAAAATACATTAGCATGTCAGTAAAGAGAATGAAAAACGATCCACTCTCTGATAAGTACACGTTTCACAGCATAAATAACATGATTCGAAACAAGAGTGGTGGAAGTGCTAACGCGAACGAACTGGTAGAACATAAATGTGGTTTGCAACATGAGTATGCTTTCACAATTCACACAGTATTGAAATGTGCAAAAAACAAGAATACTCCATTTTCTTGAAACTTTCTGCTTGTGAGACAAAAAAAATCCATTTCACATCAACTTTTATTGCTAGTCAGGTAGGGTAGATAGACAAATGAGAGAACAAAGGGCAAGATGTTGTGAAAGCATAGTGAATTGGAAAATGTGTGCAATTGAAAACATATAAAGTCTAATGATTATGAGAACAGGAAATCACGCAAAAATCTCATTCTTTGTAAAGTTGGCAATGTGCTATAAATATACCTAAATGTACAAAAAATGTAAGTTGCACTATTACACAACTTGTGTGTATGTATAAATACCTATGTGACTACTAGCTAAAAATGAGAAAAAAAGCTGAGCCTTTTTTCAAAGTATGTATGCAATGAATGGAGATGGACAGAGGGCAACACTTTTGTCACGGCATGGAAAGCTCTATGTATGTGAATTTTTTACATTTACGTACATACAACGTTCATTCTCATTACTTTGCAATTCCTACCCTTTATGTCTTTCTTGTCGTTCAGCAGAGAGATTTATGATAAAAGCAAGTGTTTCAGTCACGCTAAACCATTTTCGGATTGTATGAATACAGATTGTTTACACGTGCATACATACAACTACAGCCATAATAATAATAATTTACCTATATACATAACTTTTATGTTACTACATTGTGAATTGTGATTACGCGGTATACATTTTAATGGTCTTTTTTCCACCTTGAGATAACATCACAAGAAATGAAGGTCATACAGATACATTACTTACCTGGATACTCATATGGTACGCACACAGGTTACATATTACAGTCCTGCTGATTAGCTTAACGAGTGGAATATATATTTTATATTTACATACTTTACACATCATGACATAATACAATAAATCTTCAGTATCAACACTGGACAGTAGCACAGCCAAGGCAAATGCTTTGTGCAAATAATTTTAAAAAATCCTGTTGCGAGTTAAATTGACAAAGACGGGATGCTGCATAATAATATGAGATAGGGAAAACAAAAGAATTTTATACTCTTCACTGCGTGGTTATAGGCCAATCAGAGAAAAATAGAAATGACTAAAATAATAAGTTGCACATGTCTGCAAATTTTCTCGCAGGCCAGCAGCAGTTACATCATTTTAATTCTTAAATTTAAATCATTTGACATATTTTACACTGACTGAGGACGTACGTCACAGCGGCGTCTCTGCAAAATGCCGACTGTAGAATGTTTAAAGATTGGCCAATAGTATAAGCTTCTTGAGAGGTATTATTCCTGCATACGACAATTTATGTGGTGGATTATAAATTTGCCAAATAATATCACATACCTATGCAGTTGTTTGAATGTTATTGCCGATGTATTAAAAACATTCAAGTTAATCTTTGCAGAGTGCCGCGGCAGCAGCACACAACCTATTTTTTATTCTCGAAAGATGCATCGAAAATTTTTGGATTGGACGAATGGAAATCGCATGAACATCTTTATCTTTGGAGGTCATACAAAGTATTATAACTTTATTGCTGTTATGATATTATGATATTTTTTTTTATTTTGAGCAAAAAATACCAGCTTTATGGTCATGTTTTCTTTCTCTGAGGAGCACGATGGAAAAATTACCCCGTGAAATAATTTGGGCGATTATGGTCCATTACAAAGTAAAATGGCAAAACGCAATAATATAAATGTAATGACCTTTCTACGTCCATTTTTACGGATAAAATGACTTGCAATGTATAGGAATATCCTGTGTAGTCCTTCAATAATGTCTAACTTTCATGTAAAAATGTTATTGGTGTAATTAGTGGAATATTATGGCAAAACGGGCCTGCTAGCATCTAGTGGAATGGAAAGTTGGATAAAGTTAGTGTTGTTGTGAGAGTAATAAAACTGATAATTTCCAAATGTGGAGAATGCTTTTGTTGAAGATCCAGGTTAACATGAAATGCTTGATGTATGTAAAAGTACACATCAAAAATTTGCTTACAACAAACCTGCAAACAAACGTCATTCGTGCAAATTATCCCACAGTGCAAAAATATAATATAGAATGGACTTTACATGCTGCACAGGACATGCACGGAATATTTGTAAGTCGAACTGGGTTGGATTTTTGGCAGTAAGGGCAGTTTGCCAACTATGGAATTTCAGAAATGCAGTGTACTGAGTGTACACAACAGCTCAATATACATTCACTGAAAGTAAATTTAAAAGATAGTAGTAAAATCTCAACACTTACATATGTTCGTATAAACTAAAGCAAAATTGCAGATACTGATGACTGATGACTTTTACGCATAGGCTAAAGGTATGGATAATTTTCAACTTGGGCATGCATAACTTGATAATAATATTATTCAATTATTCTGTTGTATGTACCTGTTGAATATTTAATTCATGATATGAAGGTGTGTCGGTGCTTTTGTTTGTGCAAACGACACAACATGAAGGGAAGATGTGATATGCCAGGTGTAGATGCATGCAATATGCAGTAGTTTAGGTAAACAAAGTGAAGATGAAGAAGACTTTGAGACGACTGCGACTTGACTTTGAGCTTGAAGAAATGTCTTTTAGGGATGAATAAGAGATGCAGTGCTTGACTGACGCACTACATGAAATTTTTGCTCTGTAATTAACGACTAACCTGGCAAGCAACTTCACCTTGCTGCTATTGTCAAACTGAATGTTATGAACAATGAAATGACTTTTGCAGAACATTTGCACAACACAGCAATGAAAACCCATGCTATTCAAATCATCACACATAACCCACACCATAAATACTTATATATCACAATAAGTATACTCATCAGCAGCTTATCACCGCTAAGCATGTTTTAATGTGTATCTTAACTTATTTCTATGTACATATTTCATATGAAAATATTGACTGCAAGGACATTGTCGTAGGAGTATTGTTGTTATTGTCATGTCCTGCTGTGGTTTTAAACTCTTGACGACTTGAAAAATGTAGGTAAATTGTAACTGTAAACTGAAATGAAATGCGCACATAAATGTCCTTTTATGACTGTTATCTGATCTTGCCAAAAAAATATGTAATGATGTGTTGTAGTTTTAAATGTTGTTGCGCGCAATGTTTAGATAATTTACGAATTTACTGATCAATCGGCACTTAGCACGTGGAGTGGAAATTAATTGACGTAATATAAAGAAGACGAAGGCTACTATTATTATCTGTTGAAAAGAACCCAACATTTTCGTTGTTTAGGTATATTGAGTGATAATGGGTTTCTTTACAATACCATATTAGTAGTACCAGCACAAAAGGAAAAGGCTACGTAAAAATGATCTCACATTTTTTTTGCTTATTAGTCAGATATTAGAATGCATACTGTGTGCTTTGAAATTGTGGACATTTTTACCAAGCATCATTTAAATTTTTTGTTCTTTGGTGCACAATACAATAGACGTTATTGTTGCAATTGCAATGCGACAGCAGGAATACTATGAGAGATAATCGTTTTAATCATATTCTATTCATATTATTTAAAATAATTTTTAATTTGTCCAAACCGTTTTAGGAGTGCAAAGTATTTGTATAACTGCAATGCTGCCTCCTTTGCTAATATGCTTCAACCTTCATATTCGGAATATGTTAAACATACACTTCTAAATGAATTGTCTTTACTGATTGCTATAAAATCAATGTCATTCGTGGTAAAACGACTAAATTTGATGGCCAAACAGTCGCGACGACTATGCAGACATGAGGACTGAGCACCTATATATTTAGTATATAAAGTATTCAAGACTGTGAAATCATTCACTCACCAAGAGGCGATAATATTTTTTTGCACAAATGTATGACTCATCATGAAGTCTTCATGTTGATTTTAAAACCTATCCTTTTTACTAGAACTGTTTCTAGTGTGTGAAGTATGAAATTCTAGTCAATTTACATTAAACTACATATACTAGATTAATATACCCAATGTTATAGTACCACGAAACGATTGTAGTAATAATTATTACCATTCTAATATTTTTATCTTTAATTTCATGCAAATTGTCCAAATTATAAGATAATGTTTCTAGGACAGGTAGGTGAAGTTGAAGCGGACGTACAATAATACCTTTCATTTATGAATGATCTATCAGTCAGTGCTTACTGTATACTTGCCAAGTTCATGTAAACGTCAAAAAAATGATCATGTGGAATGGCATTTTAAGGCGTTTTCGAGGAACGCACACAAGCAAGACTTCATTAGTAATTCATGATATTAGATCCCAATCACATAATTATGAGCTCTATTCATAGTGATTAGTAAAGAAGACGCATATAGATAATCACTTGATTCCTTTGCAATTATCCGCCATACAGTGTTCACTTTGAATCTATGTTTGGAAAATTGTCTAGTAAGTTTTTGCTTTATATAAAACATACAAAATACATTTATACGTAGTGTGATTTAATTCCATTAAACTGTATGCACTTTGCGTAAGGTGAGTGGTGAATCGTTTTCTACTTTTATTTTTACATTCCATCTGAAAATTAAGAGCAGATAACAATCGTCACTACTGATCTAAAAGAAGGAAAAAATTGTAATTTGTACATAATAGAGAGAGAAACGGAATGCGAACACTTTTGCAATGCTTCCGAACTGCTCACGAATGCATTGATTCAATGTTACATTGCATATTATTTGGACTTGAATAAAGAAGGCAGCTTTTTCCTTGCTGCAGCAGTGTAATTGACTCCTTTAATTCCATGTCTAATGATACTGTTTGAATGTAGGTGCGCAAGAAAGTTCAATCTATGTAAATCTCTCGTCACAACTGGCATTACGGAATCTTTGCCTAAGATTGTTGACTGTGTTGTTAACCATCATTGATTCTTTAATCTTTTTACCGTCATTAACAATGATGCTCGCTTTCCATTTAGTTTGAAACGATTTTTAGTGTTTTTGCACTAGTAAAGTTCGTTAAAGCCGACTCATAAAAACTAATTTCGAATCATTCACGGAACAAATGTCAGTTTTTTCCGTGTCTGTTTTTTGTAAGCGACATGAATGCTTATTATAATGGAAGTAGATATTGCTTTACTTCTTTATACTTTAAAAACGTACAACACAGTTACAAATGAACCATCAGACACTGAGTACATGAATGCTTATTATAATGGAAGTAGATATGTATTGCTTTACTTCTTTATACTTTAAAAACGTACAACACAGTTACAAATGAACCATCAGACACTGAGATGAAATACATTTTGTGTTGTCTTTGTGTAAATATATCGAACATTAGACATGTAGCTAAAGCTAAAGATATTACATTGTATTATGTACTTATGTGTGTGTGCAATGTGCAATGCATACATTGATTAAAGTAGCAACGCGGGTGATCATAATATTCGTTCCGAAAAAAGTACTTATTTGAATCCCCTTTTTTGTGATAAAGTGCAGAGTGTTTGTACTTTGTACTGAAAGACTTGTTAGAATATAATATACATATATCAAACAACACCATGAAGCAAAAAAAAATGCATCGTTTTTTTAAACGAATAATGGACGTTTCTAATAATCTTTGTTAAAAGAGAATCACCCAAAGAACGTTTTTACAAAAGTAAAATTAGCTTCGGCTTTGAATAGTAATGGAGAGGTTGAAATGGAATACATTTACGCTGTAGCGAATCTCACTCAACAGCAAAAATCATAAAATTTCAACCTGACTAGTTATAGTAATACCACCGTTGCTGCGAGTATAAAATAGAAGAGGAAGAATTTTGATTTTGCTGGATACAAGCTATACGAAATGCAAGGAATCCCATAATGAGCTCTTTTACGACAAGTAAATAATGGTTATCGCTCTCACTTGTGTCTGTTTGCTTTCAAACAAACACAGCATTTTCTTCTTTTTAAACCTAATTTGTTATATACACACAGATCACTAAGAATACATTGATGGTAATCGTTGTTTTCGTAAAACAACAGGGCATTGTTGTCATTATTAGCAAGTAATAATAACTTCATGTATATGATCATGAAATTGTGATAGGTACGATGATTACCGGGTAGAAATAAAGTTTCATTATGCTTGGAACGTAGTCATTTGAAGCTAAACACGACACAAAGAAAGTCTTTAAACGAATGGCTATTCGTAAAAGACTAAAAGTATTGTTTCCCAGTCTATCTTGTTTCAAAAGGCAAGACGTGAAAAATGTGTTCATTTAAAGAGATGATTGACGACTTCCTTTTCGTTTTATTTAAAAGGGTTCAGCAGAGAAAAGCTTTCAGTCTTCGGCACTATTTAATGTGATTTTACCGAGTCAGAAGTAGATGCTTGTGGATGTTTCCAAATGCGATGTAAAAGTTCGATAAATACACAAGTTGAAAGGTGTCACAACGCTGTGCATAAATCTGATTTTTTGTTTGTTTTTGACAGGAGCCAGTCGAGAAATGCTGGATGAAGACATGCTCCAGCTGGATTGCAAAGTGCCTTGCTATACAGTGTCAACCTCAGAAATACCAACTACAGCGGCTGCTGCGTCTACATCAGCGTCAATAGTAACGAGTGCCGGATCACCCGGGACGGCTGCAAAGACACGAAGTCTTACCAATCTTTCAACACGACTTCCTTTGTCCATTGCTCCATCTTCACAATTTGAAGAATCAACGGGAGACCTAAGCGATTCCGAGGAACGTGCCAAATCATTAGAATTTCTTCTTGACGAAAATCATAAGAGTTCATCTGTGGTAAGTACATGCTCAATGTTAAAAAGTGATTCTTGATTCGATTTAAACGCAATGACAGTAAGATTACAATAAATCAGGTACAGTTTAAGAAACGGTAGCACTAGTTTTACATTGAGAAAATTGTGAATATTTTGACATTCTCCTGGAAATTGTCTTTTGATCGCTGTGTGTTGCGGTTGCGACTTGTGTAAGGTAGCACTTTACCCCATATTGTATAGCAAGTTTTTGAGTACGCGTCCACCAGAAAGCATATTATCGTTGTACTCACGTAAATAGGTACATAATATTGTATTATAGTGTACCAGAGAAAGCTATTTCAGTTCGTTTTGTTTTTTTATTTTTTTTGCGAACGTGATTACAAGACTACGACTACATACCGTACTGGAACAGCACAGCAGTATCATGTAAATTTACGGTTTTTTATCGGTTATTGGTTCAACAGTAAAACTTCCTAAAGCAAAGAGACTTTTCAATCTCTGTTGAATCATTGAAGCCTGTTTAAACAACATGCATAAAATATTGATTATAAATGAGTTTGAATTCATAATCTAGCCTAGTTCATCAACCAATTGCAAGTAAAAAAAAGCTTTTCGAGACTCAAGAATATGTTAAGAGAGCAATAATTGTATTGTAAGTTACCTTACCAAGCAATCAAATGAACGACATTCGTTTCATATAGAGTTTTTGTCTTTTAAATAGCCTCCTGAAAATAAATTGCGTCTGGAGACACGACAGCTCTCTGAGCATGAGCTACGTATTCAACGGTCTCTGCAGCGCCTCAACGTACCGGAATGGTACAAACAACATGAAACTTTATCGGTGACAACAAACGTTCCACAACCAACGGCAACATCTGCCCAGAGCAAATCAGGAACACTGGGCAAACGTTCTGAATATGGCAGTTCAGGTGGGTTGGCAGGCGGTTGGTCAGGACTTTCTACGTACAAGGCACCATCAATGTCAAGCCTTCAAAGCAATGGAGGACGTAGCTCAGGTAAATTAAATAGAAATGTGAAATAAACTACCATTTACATAAAAGTGTGAGTTTTGAGTAGGCATCTAAAAACATTTGGGGCAAAGCTAGAATGTATGAAAAATGAGTTTTTTTTTGTGTAAAATCTTTACTGATTTTAATATTGTGGGAGATTTACACTAAAACTATTATGTGAATGGTTTCAACATTTGATATTCGTAAACGGCTCGTTGATTTCTAAAGTTTCTTTTGTTTGCCATCAATGAATTAGTAGAAGAATCGTATGTCATGCACATATCTGTATCGTATCTTTTTGAAGCGAAAGGAAATTGATCCCACTGGACTCTGATATCTTTCTGGTTACAGTTTAGTATTTTAATGGTAAAAACTGAAAGGGTGGTAGAGAGACAATCAAAGGTCTATTTTGTAAACAAAAATAGTAATAATTTTGAATACGAGAGTTTTAACCAAATATTATGGAAAAAACGGTTGTTACCTTTACATCTGTTGGAAATTTTTCCCTAAAGTTACTTTGCAAGGACCTGGATTATGAAAATATAAGTCTGATTTGAAAAAAAAACTTGAAAGACAAGAAAACAGCTTAAGATTAGGTAATCTATAATCTGCACGACGACTCACCCTTGTAGTATCTAGTATCTAGCATATTTTGTCATTCCGTATATTACAAAATAGATTGTTCAAATTGAAATCTCAGTTTGTTAACTATTGTCGAAAAAATTATGTTTCATCAATAATGGGAGCTGAATACATTGAAGTCAGCCTATTATTAAACTATATCTTATATGATTAAACATTTACTTGCATATATTAATAGGTACACTCAACAAAAATTTTGTACGTGGACGCCCTGCAACAATGAGTGTTACGACTAGAACGTCAAAAGAGTCCCTTTTGGCATCAGGATCGGCAAGCCACAGCCCATCAGCATTTGAGCGTTCTTCATTTACGTAGCTGAATTCACAAAACTTTTTTTTACAGCTATGGAATGCCATTCACCATGACTCGCTTTGGACAAGGAAGACTGAGTACACATTCAAGCAGTGTATCCCCTCCATCAACGCCTGACTCAACGACAAAAATTAGCTCGTACGTAAAGAAACCTTATCTTGGTTGGCGATCGCAAGAAAAACTGAATGCCGGTGGAATATCAACATCTGCAGTTCCAAACACCGGACCACCTAAATTATCTATATACTTACCGCCAGCAGAAAGACTAGCTGCCGATCTTCTGGCAACTCGTGCCAAATCCCCACATCCACCTGTCAGACCTCCTGTCAGCGACAGGCCACCACTTCCTAAAGCTCCACCGCGGTCTGACAAAACAATCTTGACTAAAACCAACAATGCAATAGATGATTCAATTGAGACTCCAGGTGCACGAGCGCGGTCTTCATCTCCAGTGATAAGCAAACAGACATCATCTCTAGCTGTTGTTACCAAACTACCCCAATCCCAACAGAGTAATTCTATCCCTCCACCGGACTCTTCCCAGGGTAATTTTAATGAAGGTTTACAGTCACACAGTCGAAGCAAAATTCAGTCAAAAAGAGTTACTCCGGATGTACATGATTCAATTCGCCAAGTTACCACCGCCATCAGCCATTACGTGAATAGAGGCAATGAAACACAATCCCAACCAAAGACTTCAAAGCCAAAAACAGGAAAGAAGCAAGCAATCTGGATCGAATCATCGTTTGTTGGTCAAAAGCCACAGAAAAATTAAATGTGAAGTTGTAAAAACGTCATTGGGGCATTATGCTGCTAGCTTTTCTAAATTATTACATTACTATTCACTTGACCAGCAGTAGTGGTAGCGGTGCATGTTGTGACACAATTATTTAAATTCAATGTAGGAATATTATCCCTTTATACACAGCAAGTATTTTTATATGTAAGATTAGATAATGGGTACACCTAAATCATTATAATCAATCAATCAAAACATAATATATTATATATAGTATGCATCAATACATACGTGAAAAAACTACCAAAGGAGTATTTAAGAGATTTTGTTTGTATATCCTATGACATGATGAATCTTGGAACACTGCTAACGTGAAGTGAAGGCGAGCATTTATCAAAGTAAATATTTGTATGTACATACGTAGCTGTATATACACACGTAGATTTTACAGATTCTTTGTTTTTGTGGATATTTCATCTAAAAAATGCTTTAGTTAATCCCTTTATACACAGCAAGTATTTTTATATGTAAGATTAGATAATGGGTACACCTAAATCATTATAATCAATCAATCAATACATAATATATATATAATATGCATCAATACATACGTGAAAAAACTACCAAAGGAGTATTTAAGAGATTTTGTTTATAAGTATCTTATGACATGATGAATCTTGGAACACTGCAAACGTGAAGTGAAGGCGAGCATTTATCAAACTAAATATTTGTATGTACATACATACGTAGCTATATATACACACGTAGATTTTACAGATTCTTTGTTTTTGTGGATATTTCATCTAAAAAATGCTTTAGTTAATAAAGAGTACGTATTTCCTCGAGAAGCAAATTTATTATATTGAGCACTAGACCGTTTTTAGTTTAAATTATACCAAAATTAGCCGTAGATTGAACAAAAATGTTATTCTCTGGGTGTAAGAAGACGTGTAGAGGTGACTTTTACAAAATTACAGCGTATCATATTTTAAACACTCGTATCGTTGACACGTACGTGAGGCCCAACATAATGGCAGCTCGAAAAATTGTAATTTATATTTTATTTACTTGTTATTAATTGTTTACTAGTTTGTTAAATTTTTATAATTAAATTATTGCATCAACATTTACCATGATCAAGTGTAATTTGTCTTTAATAATATTTTACTTTCAATGTCGTAGTGAAATCGTAGGTTTAATTTTAGTTTTGTTCGTTTTGTCGATGGAGCAAATAAATTCCATGCTTTCTAAATATATTGTATAAACATGAAGAATATATCGTGTGTATTCTACGATTTTTTAAAAACTACCCATCATAATATTTTGAAACTTCAGTTGAGACTTCAATAAAATTGCACATTAAGTATGTAGTAAAAACTTGCGATTCTTCCGCTTATCAATTTCACCAGGATTTAAAAATCTTCTCTTAGTCTCTCAAAATACAATTTCATCAATTATCACATCCATCAAAGTGCTCAATGAAGCAATAATATATTCCAAAATGGCAAACAGGTGGTCCACGGTGCAATAATGCAACGGATGAATTGTCTCGGTCGCAATGTTAGAAAATAGACCATGCAAAAACTCGTGCATAAATAAATCCACTTAAAATAATTACATACATATTTAGATGAAAAATACGAAGTATTTACAAGTATAAATATACTTTATTCTTATGAATGTCAATAATATAG
>JAHZMZ010003358.1:0-29957 GCA_027743805.1 Lepidocyrtoides sp. E14 | reverse complement strand
TGGTTAGGGAAAAGGAAAACTCAGTATTTCAACGCGTCTTCTACTCATCGTCCAATATAAAGCCAGGATTCCCCCAAATACCTAGTTCAAGTATTCATGCTAATTTCACTTGTCGAATATCAGGGTTGGTCTGGTTGGATGCAAGAAAGGCATGCAAGAAAATAGTGTAGATGCATGTAAACTTCATATAATATCTGACATACGTAATACATGCACATTCTTCAAAAGTTTGAGACATTTTCTAGCAGCTTTGCCTGCTTTCCAGGAACAATTAAAGCAAACTGTTACTAAATCACTGGACAGTTAAATGCAAGGATAAAAGATTTGTAATGCCAAAAGGACCATGTAAACCATCAAAAGTCTCAACAAAAATAATACATACAATTTGTTTGGATTTTCGTGAAGCAGAAAAAAGGGTTTTTACTTGCGATTGTTTTCATCTTTTCTTTTTAGATTTATGGTCTAATATTGCTCAAGAATTGTTATTGCAATTCTTTTATTTTGCTACACAAGTTGCCGTTTTTCAAGGAGACCTTATCTGTCCATTGTTACACGTGCATGGTGTGGTCACAATTCATCTTATAATGGGCTCCAGTAAAGGCTTGTGAAGTAATATATACTTAATATATAACAAAAGGCAACGAAAAAATGTCATGAACCAAACATCCCGTCATGTTCTCCACATAACGATATCTGCAAAATTGCTGGTTCGTGTATGAGCAACTGTGCAAGCCTTGTTATTACACCACAAAATAATTTTGCTCAAATGGTAGCCATGTTTTGATAAAATCTAACAACAACACAACACACAAAGTCCAAAATATCTTTTCAAACATATCTTTAGGGTGTATGTCGAAACTTGCATTGTAAGCCATTTCGTTTGAGCTGTTATACTGCTGAAAAAAGTAAATAAAGAACTGCAAAGAAAAACACATTCAAACAACCAGCTTTCAAACTTACAAGTTGCGGCACTTGTGTATACAAAAAAGATTTAAAAGTATGATACTGCGCTGTGATACCGCTGAGTGTATTATCATGCTGCCTGCTGTTGTTGCTAACATTTTAAAAGTGAAAGTCTTCCACATTACAAATTCTACATAAAATCATTTTCTTCACCCGTCAACAGAACTATAGGTATTGATACTGGCACTACCCTGCGTCATTCGTATTCTTCAGCTAAAGATGTACAAAATGCATACAATTTAAAAGTAACAAACCTTTTTCGCCTTCAGGACTCCCAAAACGGTAAACTGGAAAACACGAACACCATCAACAACCCGGCAAAATGTTTCATCTCCATCCTTCAATATATTCGGATCTTTCGAATTCATATACCAGTCAGCCAATTTCTCCCATACAAAGTCGCGCTTCAACTGATTTCCTGTGGATGTACAAACATGATTTCATCGGATTATATAAAAAAAGATTCGAAAGCAAACCACAAAAGAGAAAAGATTTTGCCACCACTGTGGTGGCTTGCTTGTGGTTTTGTAATGTTTTGAAAGTGGTTTGCTTAACAAATAAAGATTAATTGATGATTCAAGCATGATTCCACTTAATAAAATCCAAGTTTTCAAATGCCTTTATCATGTTAAGCATCGTGAAATCCTCCAAATCAAAACTACACACGCTGCAAGAAACATCAAAAGGATATAGGCATTCTACAAACAAGCTTATCCAAAAAGATGTTTCCACTTACCAGAAAGACGTAAGGATTTCAAGCTCTTCAGCTGAAGAAGAGCTCTTGGAAGTTCTGAGATGTTATTGTGGGAGAGATCAATATCTTCAAGAGACAAACTTGTAGTTATTGTGGAGGCAGATCTTGCTTTTCTCTTTATGATCTTCCCGTCTATCCCTTTCTTCTCGGAAAACAGCAGAGGTGATTTTGTTGCTACTTTTATTTCATTCCTCCATTTGCTTTTCACAGCACTATCATACACTTTTCTTTCACTTGAAGGTAAAGTATTGGGGTGATGATAATCAGCTTCCTTCCGTCCTTGGTTAGTACCACTACTACCCCTAGCCGTTTTTCTCTCTACTTTATATCCTTTTCTTTTTAAATCCCCACCATTTCTATTTTCATTATCACGTGCCTGTTGTAGGTCATTATTGTCGCTATTATTATACTCATTTTCTTTCTGGGTTGCGTCACGGCGTTTTCTTCCAATTCTTACCGACTTGCACAAGCCATTATCAAAACCGCAGTCTACATTAACTTCTTTGTCAGCAGAAAAGTCAAAGTCATACGTTTTTGTTGGTGTTGATTTTCCGGCCATTTTTTCTGGACTTTCATTTGTTCTAGCATATCTGTACTTTCTCCTAACTGCACCATTGTCATCATTATCATTATTGTTAACATGATCATCATCGTCGTCATTGCCGTTATCACTACCGTTCTCATTAGTTTTTGCTGTTCCATGAAGCACAGCTTTCACCCCAACCCCATTAGACATCTTTTGGCTCGCCTTACCCGCCATGCTCAACTCAATCTGTGGGCGTTGATGATAGCGGTGATCACCAGAGATTCTAGAAACAACGGATGCATTTTCTTCTACGTGTCTGCTTTCTTCATTATTATTTAAAAATGGGATGGAAGTGATTTTCTTGGTTCTCATTGGAACAAATGGCATCCTCATCAATTTGTTGGAATTATAATCTGTTTTAAATCTTCTTGAAGTAACTGCTATTTTCTCAACGGTGATGGGCTCTGCTGATGAGGCTGACAATAATGATGAAGATGGTGATAATGATAGCAATTCTTCTGACTCTGGATCTGATTTATTCTGCTGTTGAGGTAATAGTTGTTCTGCTGAGGAAGCAAAATAAGAGGAAATCACCTCTGTTGAAAAGTTTGTCGATATTTTATTGTCATTATCAATACTATTACTGTCTGCAGTGTATTCATCGTCAGCCTCCTCAAATTCTTTTTCGTACTCGCCTTTTTTTCTTGACCCTGACGTGGAAAATATGGAGTCGCTCAAATTTCCTATGTTGTTGAAAGAAACGTTGAGTGCTTTAAGACCCGGAGGACAGGTTCCAATTATCTGAGTGATATTTGAGTATGTCACTGATACACTTTCAAGGGCAGGAAAGCGGTGAAATAAAGAAAGATTCAAGGTACTGATTAGGCTGTCTTGCACGACTATGGAAATGACTTGGTGAGTCTGATCAAAATCCGTGGTTTCCAGTTTTTGTACCAAGACAGAGAAAAAGAAAAAAACAATGATATGTAAAACCAAAGGACTTTTCAAGAACAAAGGAATTTCAGCAAAACAATATTAGAAATTTCAGCAGTAGGAGGGCGTGTACAAATGCTGTCACCATCTACAATGTGGATTCCACATGTCAATTTATCGTGGGATCTATTTCTATACACGGCTTTTACATTTTGTTTATTTGAACAAAGGGATCAGTTTGAAAAAAGCAATTTGGAAAAATCGATTCCCATACAACATACGACAGTGCACTGAAAAAAAAGTAGGAAAGAGTAAGCCTGCATTGTCAAACTTTTTAATAAGTAATGGGGAAAGGGAGGAAATTTAGAACTGGACTGTTTTACAGGAAACGCCCTCGTGTATAGTATGAGTAACGTACAACGACACTATACATGTATGTATATCTATTTGTTCTTTGAGTATTAAAGGTTCATATGAAATTATTTGCAAGTCTGAAAAGTTTTTTTTTTTTTTTTTTTTTTGCTTTGGAAAATTTTAACTTGTTTGTGCTTTCCTAGCATACCAAAGTTGAGCCTCAGTTAATTCTAGTATATCAAAAGGTAAAAATCGTAAGACTTTAGTAAGAAAATGGTGACGTAAATATGTATGTCATTAGTATATAAGCAGTATTATATATTTAGTTAACTAAAAACTTACAAAATTCTCTGGGATTTGACTGAGAGTAATTGCCAGACGGTTGGTCCCATTGCAAACTATACCTATCGGATTTTGTGGTGCTGTCGCTGGAGTGGAAATGAAAAACGGATCTGAGACTGTCAACAGTGATGACGATCCTCTCTCTGTCTCATTTTCCTCCGTATCCGCATCGGCAACGGAGACAGGCCAACATTTTCCCAGAGTGTAAATAGTTTTTGTTGGAACACTCATAGAGTCACTGTTTTTACTATCATCATTGTTATTATTTATCAAAACGAAACTGCTTTCATCGTTGTCGCCATTACTTTTACTAGGACTTTCTTCCATTTCGAGAGAAAGATCATTTGTCTCCTGAATAGATGCATCTTGTTGCTGTTGTTGTTTGGAGGAGATGGAGGATGAGAGTGCTGCTACTGCTGGCAATACTGACGGCAGAACTACAGCTTCTGGTCGCATTCTCACTGCCAGTGGCACCATTGTAAAAACTTCTTTTTCTTTTTTATTCCTCGATTCCACTTTATTTCTGTTATTACTAATATTTGCCAGTTCTTGTGAAGCGCTGGCAGTAAGCAGAGAAGTAAATTCAACTTGATTACCACTTCTATTTTTACTACCATTATTAATACTACCACTGTAAAGATTACGACCCCTCGAGTGTCCCTTTGTCATGTTTACGTCAATTCCATTCATCTCGTTTTTCATTTCCTTAACATCATCATCAATTCCAGGCCCACCACCAGCGAAAGTAGTGCTGTTTATTCCGTATAACTGATGATGATCATGACGATTTTCGTCGTCTTGCTGGGCCTCGTTATTATTATTTCCTGGCCTTCTATTATCAAGCCGTTCAAAGTACTTGGTTTTAACATCTCCAGAATCTGCTTCATCTTCATGTATTGTTATCTGTGTGGGCGTGAGAATACTCGGAAGTGGCGTGGCACTCCCAACTTGGATAAATTTAGTAAAAAGCACAAAATATACAAGTAGGAAAATGATTATAGGCGAAAATTTCTTGTTGTTTTTGTCGTTTTCAGTGTAGAAAGCTGTCTTTTTGGCTCTCATTTGTTGGATGCTACTGAGGTTAGTTGGTTCATTTCTATGTTTCCCATTACGTTCTTGGCTGGCACATGCCGGGGGAAAAGGTTGATGCATTGGGGTGTGGAATGAAGAACGACAATACGTCCACGGAAATAACCGTGTTAAAAAATATGGTACGGATGAGCAGAAATATTTTAAAGGGGTCATTGGGCAGTTATTAGCACCGTTAGAGCAAGCATTATTATTAGTCTGTTCTGTTCCTCTCAATATAAGGGTTGAATTACTGCACCAGCTTGGATTACATCCGAACCGTAGAAAGTCTTTACGACGTTTTGGTTTTAACGTTGTAAGTCCTTCCTCCAAAGCTGGTACACGTTGACAGGGCAAAGGCAGTTTATCTCTGTCTCTCAACAACGACAACTGCGGCTTATAACTTGACGGCTCTACTACTTTTCTTTTTCGGTTTGTTGGCATCATTGCTTGCACGGGACATCCACTGAAACACTGGGATGTCCCTTTAGAATCTTGTCCAGTAGCAGTACTACTGGTACGGGCCATTCCACTGGAATTTTCACGATACATGGATTTGCAACTAATGGTACTTTAGATAATTCTTCTTCAGCAATGTCGTGTCTTTTAAGTCCACAGGAGAAAGGATGATAAAATGCAGTGGAGCAGAGATAGTGTGAGAAATATTAGGTTGGTTTGTTACATATTATTCGGTTTGCGCTGACATACGCTCCATTGCTCACAGTTAAACTTGGTGGTGAAGAAACGAAATCCTCTTCTTATTTTACCAACTTTTCATGCCTAAAGTTTTGACTGTACCCTCGTGCAACTAAGGTATATAGTGTTCATACGGCAATATAATGTCTTTCTGCCTTTACAAAAAGTTTTCTTTCACTTAGAAAATTGAACTACGCCTAGGTACCACGTATATTTATTATAACAAAATACACCGCTTAACATGCTGACATATGACATATCATCTGACACTTGAATCTAACACAGATTTTTCTTTCTTGCACTCCATGTCAGAAGTAATTCACGGTTTTTGTCAGATGACCTATTTTTAAATCAATATTGCTCACGAAAGAAATACATGTAGCTTGTATTTATAAAAATAACTAAAAGGGTCCAAAGGAATTTTATACTATGACGTGAATTGTATCGTGACAAAAACGTTGATACATACCTACCTAGACAAAAATTTAATATGAATTCTGTTGCATAACTTCAGGGAATGACTTGTGATAGTCTTAGCGATAGGAAAAAAACGTCCCAGTTTTCCACTAGAAATTCAACTAGGCATTTCCGGCTTTTTACACGATTTTATTGGCTTTCATATACCAACACCAGTCGCTAGCAAAGATTTCCATTCTTGTTATCATCGCTGGGTAGAACAGATGCAGTAAAAAAAGGGTCAGTTCCGTGACTTTCTTTTATGTTGGATTCCCGTGTCTTTCGTTTTGTTTGTGTTGTTGTCTTGTTGTACAGTTCCGAGAGAGAGAGAGAAACCTTTTCCAGTGACAGCTATTGTCTCTCCCAACAGTCAACGGGGAAAATGAGAATCAACAGCTTCAAGCAATGTACTTTCCCTCACTACTACTCTTTTTTTGGAATCTGATATTTGTCGTAGAGATGCATAAACAATTTATATGTTTATAAAGTCAAGTGAGTATACAGCTCTGTAATGCATTTTCATCAAAGCTTTTTGTGTCCTGCCTTGTTACTGCGTACGCGACAGTTGACGACAAAGATGTAAACTTGTGGAGTCATAACTGAGTTCTTGGTAGCTACCGGTGAAGTCGATTATAAACCCAGTATGCGTATGGAGGCCCAAAACGGAAGTAATTTCCTCTCAGCGTTTCTTACCGCAAGTACAAATATTAGAACAGAGTGTTGCAATCTTGTAGAATTGTGTGAACTATAAAAGTCACCAAATATATGCTACCAAACCAACACACCGGACACAAAGAGTACAAATACAAGGTAGGAGAGTAGAGCAGCATAAAGTGTGCGATTTATGACTTTTACCAAAAAGATCACTATACAAGCACATTTTAACATGTATTCCATGAGCCATAATATCTCCAGCTCATTCAGGCGGGTACATTACCCCAAGGTGCCAGCAGACGTTTATGGCAACAACGTGCCGTCCTGAGCTGCGTCTCTTTTGTGTTAAACCCTGTAATAAAAGTTTTTGTAGGTGTTATAAACAAAGTCATTTGAAATAAAAAGTGGTATATAAAAGTACACAAACATGTTGTATTCGCTGTAACTAGACCTATAATTAACTTTTATATTTCTTGAATCCCTTGATAAATTCTCTACTTACAGCTCAAGTAATGAAGCTAGGTAGGTAAGACATACAATTTCAAAAAATGCTACCTACATACCTGCAACCTCCAACCAATATTTGCTTTTTCCGTTTTTCATATTATCTTTCATCTTTTATTTTTCAGCCATGCAGTTGTAGTATTTACACTGGTATACTGAACTAGTTTACATGCTTGAATGCTTTCTAATTTTCCATGTTGTGTGGTCTAAAGTAATGCTTTGATTATAAAAGTAAGCCCACCACTTCCAGTTTCCATTTCTTAACTGTTACAGCGCGAATCATTTTCAGACAGCCCAGCATGTAGCGAATGATTTTCGATGATATAAGTAGGGAAGTAGAGATTTGAACGATTCCCAGTAAATTAATTAACTTTTTTTCGTAAGCGGATTATATTTGTGTGCTTACTATTCAGCTGCACAGTATCTAGCCTGTTATCCATTCCTGTTCTGTCTATTCAACGCCAAAACGTGGAGAGTAGAATACATTTTCATGAGGCACCCATCAAAGTTATGTTGTTTAATGTTCAGGAAAGGAAAAGACAACAATATTTTACTACGCACAGAGAGAACTTTTAACATAAAAATTAATCATGTGCCACTAGTTAAACAGGATAAAACATTTATGCTAGTTTGCTTTCCCACGTAATCAGTGTTTTTAATTTATAATTTCCAGATTTGAGCTCAGCTTATATCTACTGCAGCTGAGGCAAGGCGAGTGCATCATTCAAAATTTGAATTTAAAACTAGTCTATAGTACTTTATCACACAAAGTACCCGCTCACGAACATGATAACTGCCAACAAATACTTTTTTGCACAAATATTTATATATAGACTTGTACCAACACCAATTGTGCTATTTATAACAAAAATGGAATTTGTGCATTTTGCTTTATTGCTACCAGTTGGAAGTGCAAATTAGTAGTTTAGATATTCCAATGTTCTCTGCGGTTAAAAATGAACTCATTGGTTCGAGAATATTAACGTCAAGTTAAAAATGGTATGTATTGATGGTTTTACTAGCAGGAAAAGAGACAAAATTGATATTTTCCTACAATTTTACTATTTTTAGCGCAAATTGATGTCAAGAAACTATAAAAAGTAGGCAAATAAGTACCTATATGCAAGTTGTGTCAAGCTGCGTGTTTGCTAACTTTTGTAGCATTATAGCCATATTTTATCATCAATAAAGTTGGCTTCTAGCACCTATATACTTTGAAAGTTGGAAAGGCTCTCATTTTCAGTTCGAGAATGCTCTTGTACATGAAAAAAGGTGGTGGCAATGAAAAAAGTCCTTCGTATTTAGTTTTCAACATTCGTAGTACTGAAGTTTAAAAACCTCTAAATATGTACATATGATCATTCCTTCTAGTAGTAACAAAAATATGAAACTTTTGCAACTTACAGACTATATACAGAGACTGTATTACAGACACAAAAAGAAGAAAATCACGTCAACAGTAAATACACGGTCACAGTACAGCTCTTTTGTCAAAAAGAGTTCAACTTTTTCATACCTCTAAAACTCGTGCCTGTTTACTCATCTGTTGACACTGACACACCATCTGTAAACGTACGTCTTTTTTGTGCATGTATTTACGTATTCATGAATATAAAACGTGCTCCGACAATTTTTGTTCCTTCAGTTGGTTATGTTGGTTATTAACAAAATATTTTATTTTGTAGTCTTCATAAAAGTTTCTGTCCACACCGCGTGTTCAGACACCAACTAAAATATACAGAATATATGTACCTATGTATGTAAGTTGTATGTGTATAAGTATGTAGTGACTTTTACAGCTTCGTAACTTTCTCATGTAATTACTATCAGGGACTTTCTTTTCAATCTCAGCAGTTTGTGACACGGTATATGCTTACACTTATGACAAACAAGATCTCAAAGCAAACTAAGCGTAATCAATAATAAGCTGACTGAAAAAGTTTCAACACAAAGAAAATAATTTATATCAGTGTTTCAATCCATTATTGTTCTACATTGTACTTGCATCACCTCAAAATTTCATGAGCTGGGATATTGGAAAATAATGATATTAATCTTGATCACGGATCTCATAGGACGTACATTATATTATGTATGTATGTAAAAAGTTGTAAGTAATGCAGTAACATGAGTGAGTATTAATATCCATCACAAACATGCAACCCAAAAGGAAAAAATAAAATTTTGATGTGGAACTTGAGAATTTAGAGTAATATGTATGCATGTGTATGTTAGAAAACCAGTTTTTTCTTGTAGCATTGCTACAGTAGCACCGAGCACATTGTGTGGCTCCTGGCTTCACAGAGTTAATTTGTTGTCAGATTTTTTATCTGAGCTTTTTTTTCTCCAAACAAATGAGTTTTGTTTTTAACGACGATTCGCTCCCCTATGGATTCAAGTGCTTGCAACACATACTATCACGCGTCAGGAACGGATATATACTGAATCAGAGTGTGTAAGCTGTAAAATGTAGATTAAATTCCAGTGTTCTTTCATGTATCTTCCCCCTGCGTTTCGTTTACCTGGTACACGACGAATTGATGTGGCACTACCATTTATTGGAGCAAAACCCTGTTGCTTCGTATAAATTAAAATTGAGCGAGTTTTATCATTTTTTCAATTATCGCTTCACATTTCATTCTAAACAGTAATTAAATCGAAATCTCATGTGAATATATATTCCTTGGGAATCCTTACTTTCGAATTTAATTTGTTTTTTAGGGTAGAATTTGGGTAAAAAGTTTTCAAAAGACTGCGTAAAATCCACTCTAGTTGCCCCATCTGGATTAATTGTGAATATGCTGTGGGATAACTCGATTCAACAAGGTCAATCTGCAATTTCATGATTTGAAAAACCTTCTCTGTAGTAGCAGCTGCATACTTATTTTTTTATTTATGTAGTTTATTTAGTTTAATTATTAATAATTATTTAGTTTTACTCTGTTATTGTCGACAAACCCCATCTAATCAACTCTACAACCGTATAGGAAATATTTTGTACTGTATGTATTTACATTAGATTCAAATGGTACTTTTAAAAAACTTTGAAATCAAACTTCATCTCACGTCTGGAAATTTAAACTGCCGTATTGCATGCCATATACCGATTCAATTGGAAATAAAACAGTGACATTTGAAATTTGTGACCTTCAAGTCATCATTTAAATTAATTATTTACCGTGTATACAATTGCACAAAGTGATCATTAAGTCGTTTGTTAAACGAGCACGTACAAGCTAAATATGCAGCCATATTATTTTGTGATTGTGGAATGCACATACTTACCTTTTATGTAGGTCATAGGTAAACTTATTACAGCATTTCTTTCACTTGCCTCTACAAGAAAAAGCTTTCCCTCCATAATACTTTCTAACGAAAAAGTGTTGTTATGATGTATTATACATCCTAATTTGCATGCACACATTACACTATGTAAACAAAAAGTGACTTTTCGCATTGTAATATTGTTTTATTTTCTTGTCAAAGTGTCTGGAGGACAAAGAAATTCTCTTTTAACAACGTCCTTTGTTGTGTATTGTTGTACGTTATAATAGACAGATCACGGATGCCTACGTATTTTGTCACTCTTATTAATGCAATAAACGAAAAAAGTATGCAAACTGTTAGTTTGCCTAATATTATTTATATAAGTAGGTAAATATTATAACATGCAACATTTAGTAACGATAAGACAATGTTAGATGTGCTTAAATAGCTACAAATATTGTAACCTACAAGACAAAAACCTTGAGCTAATTGGACTAATCTTTATACAACTTTCACTCTAACAATGATCCAATAGGACGGTAGGATGACTATTGATTACTAAAAATCAAGAGAAATAACAATCTAATTTAGCAGTAGTGTAGGTAGAATAAAAGTGAATTTGCCTCTTAAAAATGTTACAAAGTACTTTCTAGGAACAATTTCTTGGAAGGGTTATTGGTATTTTTTAAAAGTAAGAAAGAACATTTTCTACAAAAATCGACCAGTCAAAAATAGTATTCTTTTTTAGCCATTGAAACACTAACGGGATCAATCAATCAGAATTTGTCTCCCGTGTACATAAAACTCCGTGTACCTTTGTTCTCTTCACTTAAAAGAGCAAAACTTGCCTTGGTGTGTTTTTGTAGTTTATGTTGACGTATCAACATTTCTGTGGTTGAGTGTAAAGGTCAAGTTCTGAAACGTACTATATTATGTCATGAGTCTTTAACGAAATTGCAGTGTTGGGAGAGACTTGCCTTATAGTAAATTCGCAAATTTGCACATATACATCATCATAATTAATACTGTATCTTTTTATCCTAACGTTAAATGCTCGTGTTGTATATTATGGCGTTCACTTTCTTGTCCTATGATCTTACTACATGTATTGACTCCTCCATTTTCCCAAGAACGTAGACACATCATAAGATTATTCCCAGTATAAGTCAGTTAACTGGAGTAAGCAAGACCGCATTCTGCGAACTGGAAAAAACTACATATACCTACACATAAAATAGCACCAAAACTCTAGGTTTTGGGAGAGCATTCATTTGGGAGGGGAACAGCAGAACGGTAAATGTATTGACGGATGAGAAATAGCGGTAATAAAATCTCTTTTATACTCTATCAAAATGAACTTGCTCACTACTTGAGATTCGATTTACTCTGCCTGCGCATTCACAACTGACTCTGTTTATAAATAGCATAATATTCTTTATTATTATTGATGACGTTCACTCAAATAATATTATGTGTAGTAATAATATAACAAGTCCGGTAATCCAACTGTGAACAACATGTTTCAAGCCTCATTTTTTACTCTTTTTGTGAACCTTTTAATCAATTATGAAAATCCCTTAAAGATGTGAGTCTTGAGTTGTATGCACGGTATATTTCAACATTCACAACACCAACGGACGGATGTTTATTCAAAATAAGCCGACATATAAATAGATGAGAGGATATATTGATGCTTCCCTTTCACTTTGTTGTACTTTTCCCCACTTTTCCGTGAGCCTCTTCACAACTTTTCCTTTTGTCAAGCCCAATACTTCTTGAAAAGGTAAAATATGCAACGAAATTGTACGTTACAAAGCATTCCACGTACAACTACCACAGTAAATACTTACGACAATAACGCACAGTAAGTGAAAGTAAGGAAAAGTAAGTGAATGAGGACAAGTGAGAGAGAAGATCACAATAGTATTTGATAGGTGAATAGATCGAAAAGGACGTTTTTATGAAGATCTGACGAATTGAACTGTTCAGGTACATACGTAAATTGCAGTATTTTTCAACAGATGAATCAGTATTGATTTACAGCTTTTTCGAAAAGTAGGGTAGTTCAAGTAAACATAAGTACAGTACTGGCTGCCACTACAGATGGATTAGATATCATTTGAATATGTATGAATGAATGTGACAGAACGCTAGAATATGGAAAAAGTAGAAACCTTGGGTTTGGCTTGGTTTGGGATTAAGAGAAATGCTGAAATCCAAGAACTTTGCTAATGCTATTCCCAGCTTCATTTATTTACCTACAGTTTGGTTTAATAATAATGGTCGATCACTGCAATATTTTTGGCTTCAATAGTATAATTAGTATAATATGATTTAAGAATTTTTAAAATTAAGTTTAGACTGCCACACAAATAAGTACTTAAAAGTATTGAATGTATACTAAATTTAAACTATGTATTCTAAACCTAGCAAGATTTACACGGTGTCGGAATCAGGGCCTACAAGAAAGTATGAAAAGCATGCCAAAAATTTTCATACAATTTTACCGGACATGATTTCATAATATTAATAGCATCGTGACGCTTCCAATGATTTATTATGATAGTTTTTGGATAGTCTGTGAACATTTCAATAATGGAAGAAAATCTTCTAAGCTGAATTGCATGAATGCATTCTATGAAAATACGTCGAGTGTGAACGTATACATAATATTCTGACAGTAGCATGGTGAATTGGTTTAGTTGGATGTCCAGCTAGGAATAAAGAAAACCTCCCACTGACTTTATTTCAATAAATTTTAGATTTATCAAATTCAAGGACAAACGATTCTCCGCCAAAGTGTTTTGCAGTAAAAGACACAATACCTGAACACATGTGAAACATATTTCACAACAACGTTTCGAATCGAATGGACATTTCTTCAGCCTGCTTTACCATAAATCCTACACGGTTAGAGGATGACATAGTGTGGAAAAGCACCATACTTTGTGAAATGAAAGGATAATGTAATTCATTACATTAAAATCAAATTTTGACGTTGCATGTTTTTCACTACATCCTTCCATGCACCACTTATTGATCAATTATCATGATAAAAGGTAGGAGATCCATCAAAAAGAGTTCAGAACAAGTAGTCATAAATCTTTAACCGCTATCAAGTGGAAGGCCCAAAGGTATATGTAAGCACTTGCTCGGTTTAATTTTGGAAGTACCTCACCAACATATAGACCGAAAGGAAAGTATAAGGGGTATTTCCAAACAGTACGCATTATGAAAATAAGGTTTTAAATCACTCATACAAAACTTTCAATTTTCAAAATTTGGCTATTTGCTCACATCGTCAGTAAATATTTTTCAGACAGGTACACCTACGGTGGTACGTAGACGGTAGCAATTAAGCTAATACAGAGGTAGGATTCAAAAGATAATTTCAAATATTTGCAATCACTGTTTGTAGTAGCATGTGTTTTCTAAAATTAGTGTACTTATAATAAAGGAAACATAGCATGTAATAGGCAAGTAGGTATATACATAATTTATTAAGTCATAGTAAATTCCTAGCTCAATTTTGTTTTGTTTGTTCATTTTGTGTTATCAGGCCATCCGACCAAATTAATTGAAGCTCTCCAAGTCCTGTTTGTTTAAAAAGCAGCCCATCATGATCTTTATGTGAACCAAAAAAAAACATGTTCCCGCACTAATAACATTGTCTATCCATACGTTGAATTTGTAGGTATACTCTGCTCAATGGGATACATGAATAGACGAACGGTAAACATAATCTCCAATTTTCATGCTCCATGAATCTATTTTACTACATATTTTGGAAATTGTGGCAACAATTTGNATACATGAATAGACGAACGGTAAACATAATCTCCAATTTTCATGCTCCATGAATCTATTTTACTACATATTTTGGAAATTGTGGCAACAATTTGTTCACGAACCGTAATTAAAATATGTATAAGATGTGTAGCTACTATGTTGATATGGATCAATATAAACCTATTTAGGTACATCCATATTTTGAAAATGTCAAAGCTAGCAATTTGTTCAAGGCTGACAAGACAGAATTTGTACACTTCAGCAGACTTTTTTCTGTTACAGACACGCAATTATACAAAGAGCACATCGTCCTAAAAACTCAAATGTTCCCCTTTCCCTCCCTTTTGTAATCAAAATTCAGAAGTGTTATTGTTTTTACTCACTTTCCAATTTGATAACTGCATTTATTTTGAGTATGTATTTGCATCGCTCCACCCACTACATAAATATACTCTGATGATAAGCAAAAATGTTACATAAAAACATTTTCATCGTTTACCAATGCTACAAACAGTATGCTATTGCAAATCGCATCGCTTCCCTTATCTGCGTCCAAACAACAAAGTCTTGCAATTGCAATACAATATCTAAAGTTCTAAAAGACTAGCTAAAAGTGTACAATCAGCAGCGACAATGAATTTAGAAGAGTGGCATTTCATGTACAATAACATGAATTTTATTTTCTTTGTTGCTGCATGGAATGCATCAATCTTTCTATATTCTACACTTCATTCCATGATCTGATAAAAAATACGTGTAAAAGTTTCCAGAAATCCCTTACCCTTACACTTTAAGGCTTAAAATGAGAGGTATCAGTATTGTTACATAAGTTACATAAACGTATCGAATTTCTGTACCTATGTACTATAGCTTGCAAAATAAATACAAAGGGAAAAAAAGAAGCTGAGCTGAGACTGATGACGGATGAGACGTGCTTGTTACATTTTGTTACATGTACATAGGTAATTACATATATTCACGTATGCTTGGAAAAGTGTGTTTTCAAGTAAGTAATTTGCAATAGACAGGCAGTGCAATGTTCCATGAAAATTTACCAGTAGACAGGAACTATGTTACTGTAATTCTTACAGAGTTAGTCGAAATGTATTTGTGGGCATTTCTCGTTAGCATTTTTCCGGAACCAAACTGATAAATTCTTTTAGTTTTGAAACAACCCAAGTCACCTTCCAAAAGAAAAGGCCTGTGACGTCATTGCTGGCTGATGGATGTTGCTTGTAAAAGGATGATAAAAAATGAGAATCTGAGTTTTGAAAATGAAATACCACAAGTAATAAAACACTGCCATCGATAGGACATGGAGCGTAGCCTTGTAGGGAATGTAAGATAAGTATTTTCTAAACGGCATTTCAACAGTAGTTCGTCACTGTATTTTTTTCGGGAGATACAGGATGAAAAAGCTGAAGAAGACCGCGCTTTTTAATCTTTTTCTAACTACCACATCACTTCTAAAAGTGAAAAGAGACACTTGAAGTTACAACAATAGAGAAATCTTGTGGTTTTCAAAGTGTCAACTGTCGACGTACATAAAGGAGGAAGTACTTTACATACACTTTTAACTTTAATGAAAATACTTAACTAGGTATGTGTAACATAAGCTTGTAATCTTGTCTTACAAGTTTTACAGCAAGGTAATATTCCTTTCCAACTAGAATTAAACCTACGCTCTCATCTTTGAAGAAATATGAGCCATCCAAAAAGGTTTTAGGTACTGCTCCAGAGAATAGTTGAATGTATGTTCATACTACATGCATTTTTTCCGACAGTAGATTTTACTACCTACTAGTGCTTGTATATCGTATTTCATATACTCAAAAAATTTGATACGAATGTTGCGAAACATTCTTAGTGATGTGGGATTTTAAAAAGATTATTATTACATGGAACGTACTACGGTATACATATTATGATGCATACCTAACTATCTTTTGCGTTTTGCTCCATGTACTTAGTACTTTCATGGAAGAATAAACTAGTTGTAACAGTTAAATGTCATAAAGCAGAGTGTAGTGCTGCTGCGGCTGCTCTTTTACTCCTGATGCAAATTCAAGGTGTGCTGGGATTTTTAATTTTGATTTCAAATTTGTTTTATGGTTTACGACAGTGGAAACAAAGAAAAAATGTACATTTGCTTAGTTATTTAATCTTGCAACGTGTCAATAAAAACTCGGATTTTACATCGGTCATGTGATGGAAAAGTAACAAGCTTAGCCTCTTATCATGTAATCAGTCAAGGATGCATGTCTATGACAGTAGAGTTTGTGAAAAAAACCTATCTTCTACTCGACTGTATTTTGGAAAAATGACTCCTTGTATCAGAAAAATTGTTTATGTTGGTGCATAAAATGTTAGACTCTTGCAGTCTTGCAGATCTGCAGGTTTGAGTTACATGGTATATTGAAGTCAGTTTACTAACAAATTCAAGCGCATTTTGTTAATATTAAGGTATATATATAGAGATACAAGTTCAACTAAAGGAATGCACAACAATAGCTTTGTATTACATACATAAAATCGATTACCCAATTTCATTTTTCACTTCTTATTTTAGCCTTAAATGTTTATGTCAATACTGTCTCCTTTCTTTTGATACTTTTTGAATGTTCATTGCATTAGTATATTGAACTGATCATTTTCTCTAATGCCAAAATGCATACACTCTATTAATATATTTCCATATTTTGTACATACATCAAATAATGTGACAATATAAATCAGAAACCATGCATAAATCAATTTGAAAGCCTTGAATATAAATACTTTTTTGCATTTTCTTCAGAAAAAAACGAGTTGCAACATTTTTCTGAAAACGCAGCCAAAATATTCATCTAAATGACACAGTAAAATGATTTTTGAGTACAATTTCCGTTGGCAGAAGGAATGGAAATGTACGTTTATGCATGATTTGGTTTGAGTTATTAGAGTACAGCTCATAGAGTAGATTTTACACAGCTTTTTTACATTTACGTATGCATATTTGGCTGCATACATGGGTACTGGCTACATATTCATTCTACAAAACTACTAAAACTAACTATTATTGATATTGCTGTCACAAACACATCCGCCTGTTTTGGGTTATAGCCATTTTACTCATACCTAACTTAGAATCTAAAAATCATTTATATTTGTTAACCATCGGTTTTATTATAGTTTACGTGTAAAGAGACCTTTTTATTCAAAATACATATATATTTACTTTTTTACTTTTACAAATACTTGGCTTCATTTTTTCGTCTAGAAAAGTCATCAAAAACTTTAAAGATATTTACTTTATAACTCTCTACTGTTGTCTGTGTGAGTCTTCCGTATATAGAGTTTAGCTTTACTCTTTACTTTAATAGGTATATATGCATAAAATCAAGTGTTCCACCCGAAATTATTTGAAAAATAAATTATACCCTTTTGTTACGCTTGTAACTTTTAATTGAAAATATTAACCATGAATAATTTCAGCAGAATATTCAAATAGTATTCAAATATTATGCATTTTTTTATAACAGAGAAGCCAAAAAGTCATCAAAGAAATATTATACTGACTGGTGGAGCATAATTGAGGCTTGCAAGTATTCATACAAAATGCCTGCTGCTGCTGTACAAAAAATCACTTTTTTCTCTTTTCGTAATGTTGTGAGATAGACGTTGACGAATTCAACTTGATACTTTTCTTACACTAACACACTGTTTATATTTAGCTTGCATCTGTCTACTATCGAGTGTCGCAATCTTGATTGTATTTACCATGATTTATTAGTTTTTTTTTTTGTATTTTGATACATAATCTTGTATTTCAATCAAGCAGAAAGTTTGCAAATAGAAACTGCCAGTTTTTAATGAAAGAATTAACACTGTTTTACTTTTCACCAAAATTTGTATGAAGCAGGGAAAAACATCATGGTTTCATGAAGAACTTGAAAAACAGTATAATATTCAAAGAGGGCAGTGTCACCATGTCATGTCAAGTAGCTTTGGGCTAAATTTATGAGAACTCTAACAGCAAATTTCCTTTGTATGTTCACTTCCACTTGACCTATTTCCTTGTGACTTGTCATTCGCACCGAAAAAATTAATACATTCACGCCTCATCTTCAATATAAAATTGGACAAAACAGGAGCTCCTTTAAGGCACGCGTTTATATGCTATCAACTAAGCACCTAAATATGAACGCACGAGTTCACACTTTGAATTCGTCCCATAGTCCCATTTTCTAACTCTTAATATAGAGTGACAGACAAATTAATAGGCTTAATGGAAGTAGTAGTTAGGTATTGAATTGCATTGGATTGAACTTCCAAGAAAGAGATGACTGTTAATGTCAAGATCTAATAGAATAAAGAGTTTTGTAGAGAATCGATATAATTAGGAAAAGTGTTTTTGAATCGATGTTTTGAGTTTGACAAACTGACGCTGGGACACATAGTGGTCCCCATGATAATTCGGATAATCTAAAGTCCCAATTTGAATTGGATAATAACGGATAATCCCACTAGATTTTTAAGACGGATAAAGCAAGAGAGTATATCTCTTGATATTGCATTGCAAAGAATTATTATTTCTTGGTACAAAGCGCAATCAAGCTGTCTGATCTCAAAATTATAGTGATATTAAATTTAATCCTGAATTGAATTTTCAAAGAAATATGAAGTAATAATCTATTTTCACCATCATGCCATCTGCCAAAGAGGATGATGAAAAACAGAAGCCACACAAAAAGAAAGTGAAAGGTCAGTCTACTGAACAAAATGATTCTTCTGCTGTCCAAAAGGATGATAAAATTAAGAAGCCCACCAAATCTGGTTTCAGTATTTTGAGCTCATTGTCAAAGTTCATGTCTAATGAAAAACCTGCTCAACCACCACCGCCGACAAAGCCACAGGAACCACTTGGAGCAACCGAAACACAGAGTGAAAGTATGTTATCCCAAGAAAACCCCGTGCCACCGCCACAGCAGCATGAAGACAAATCTTCACAAACTACAGAATTAAAAGTGAGACGCTCTTCAACTCTGATTGCCATATCTAAAGCTTTGGAAGCTCTAAAGGTAATTTTAATCGATACAGCTGTCCGTTGTTTTAAAAGTTTGTCCGCTCTTATTGGACATTTGCTCAAAGCTATTTTGATTTACAATAATACTAGGAGGTTCGACATCGGGTCGCATTGTTTGGAAACCAACATGGGAAGGCTGACATAGTCCAAACAGGGCAAACACAAACAGCGACCCCACAACTGTCAATAATATTCCATGGTCCTGATTTCAATTTAAAGCTTAAATCGTTACAAGAAGAAGATCAAGATACTAAAAGTTCTGAGCATTATTCTAACAGCAAGACTGCTCCCGAGTCAAAAAGTGTGTCACAAGAGGGTTTAAGAGATGGACAGGTAACCCCTAAGGAATCCTTGTCACATGTCTCTATTGTAAGAAAGCCGGATTACATTGAAGTAAATATAGCTGATGTACCCATCAAGAAGATTGTACAGGCCTCTGTAGAAAATCTTCCAAAAGATAAGAAGGGCGATAAATTTAACAGCAGCAGCAGTCAAGCATTGTCTCACTCTGCCCCTGCGTCGGGACAGTACAAAGTGGAAATAAAGCTTTCCTCTTTGGAAACGACATACAATAGCGTTAATGTGCAGACTGAACCTGTTTTGGAAGCAAAGGAAACGCAGACTTTATTGTCCACACGAGAAGGGGACACTAGACGTAAAAACCATCTAGCAGATGAGTATTTATTGGTTCATAGGATGCTTCAAAACCGTAAAAAATGTTCAAAGTGTGACTTATTTGAGCTGATGTTTTTGCACGGTGGAGAGAAGGTGTTGAATGACAAGGAAATGGTTGGAATGTTCAAAAGGCACATCGATAGCCATTTATTGAAAGCTCAACAAGAGGATTTAAATAAGCTTTATCAAAGGCCTCGGTGAGCGAATGATATTTTATAAGTAATGTCATTGGATTAAATGGAAAATGATACGGTTCCGTGTGTTCGTCTCTAACAAAAAAGTCTCATGCTACTAAAACAGGAAAATAACCGAAATTAGAGACGAAAGAGAAGAGCGACCTCCTCTACAAACGGCTACTTCTGCTGATCGGCTGGGAGAAACGGCTATTAGACCGAACAATAGCAATGACTTTGATGAAAGCAAGTATCGTGAGGATGAACTTGCTCGTATTCTTGCAAAGAACAAAATTGGCACGCCACCACCAGAAAGGCAAAAAATAATAAGTGGAAGTGCCGAGGATGATGAAATGGGGACAAACACTGAGAAACATTCCAACGCAGACAATTTTCCCAAAACGACAGGAATAAAACGTGATATGCCTGAACGTGATATGATGAAATCCCGTCCTAAATCCCTTGCTTTAGAGCAAATATTGGAATACTATTTGTCCTCTATTAAAGATGACTATTCAGACGAAGCAATCATCAAAAGAAAAGGTCATCCTGATGGACATAATAATCGTCGGGATTCCATCAATAGTTATAGTTATGATCAACATGATGGGTATTACTACGCAGAAAACGTTGGAAATGTAAGGAAAAAGTCAAACAGACAATGTCAAAGAGACTGTCGTAAGGGAGGCAGATCTCGTGATGATGAGAGAAATGGCTACTGCTTTTGTGGAAGATCGAATTGCATACCTGCCTGTTGTAATTTAATCAACTCTGGACACTGGAACAGTGACTGCAGTGATGATGATAATAATGACAAATGTAATTACACTAGATGCCGTGTCAATACTAATCGTTGTTTACAGAAAAGTCATGATGAGCCTAGTAGGCTGTATGAAAATTTTTCAAGTGAGATAGAATTACAACTTAAATGGTTCATTAAAGGATTGCTTACAGCATTACAAGGACATCAAGATGTGAAACCAACCGAAAATAAGCAAAAAATAAATTCAGAATCAAGTGAAAATGAACGTTTAAAAACTACTAGAAGTAATAGTCGTGATAAGGTGAAAGTGAAAAAGTTTCCTGAACAAAACCGAGGAGTTGTGGAAAAACCAAACTCGTCAGGGGAAAATGATCAAAATTCAACCGAAGAAGAGAAAAGCATGGGACACAAACGGAAAGGGAGCAATCTTTCTGACACTACAACTTTCATGGTCAAGGAAGACACACACAAACAAACCATCCCTACCACTACTGGCCAAACTGCTGGTGGAGAAGAAAATCAGGAAATGAAAAATACCGAACCAAACTCTGAACAGTATAGTCAACAAACCAACAAAAATAGAGATTCTCTTGTAGTTCATAAATCCCAATTGAATAGTGGCAGTTCAAACGGAAGTAATGGTGGAAGTGGAAATGAAGCTATGCTCCCCAACAACTTGACCCTTAGCGATGCCCAAGATGAGAAATTGGTCCAGGATATTTTATCTGCTTTCTGTACTGAATCGTCCGGCCGCGAGGAAAATTCACAAAGAGGCGGATATGATGCTGCCACTACAGATCGTCTTTTTCTATTAGCTTCCAACTCTGATGAACTTGTACAACAAGTTTGCAATAACATTCTAAAAGCAGGCATGACGGTAGCACGTGTTCCACGAAAACAAACTATAAATGTTAGAGAAAATGAGAAGTATCGCTTTAAAGGAAGACGTAATAGTACGGAGCAAAGTAATGAAGAGGAACGTTTGACATGCTCTTACTTTTATCCTTTCGGCAATGACAACTTTTGCGACAGTTTTTACAACCAGTTTTCCGACTCTCGCTCGTGTAATCAAGCAGAGCCCCTTTGCTCAAATCAGAACCAAAGTGATGAATATAATTGTTGCTCACTTCCTGTACAGGTGCATTCCTTTGTGATACAGACCTTTACATGACATAATTATTGTTTTATTCATGAAGCTCGTTATACCAAAGTGGCAAAGATGTCTTTTGATCATGCAGGACGGCTTCGGGCGTAACAACCATATGTGCTATCGTCGGGTGAAAGTGAGACAAGAATGCAAATCAAATTGTAGAAGGGGCAGCAAACAGAAATCACAACAGCAACAACGGAGACAGTCACTGGTGAAAGCAATAACTAATTGTTCGCGGCCTTCCACAGCCGCAGCTCAGTACAGAAGAAATGCTTTCGGTGGTTCCTCCGATGTTGGAACAGATAATGGTTGTGGCAATCAGGATGTGTGTGAGCCTATAACTTACGTAGTTCCTCAAAACCAAGCTTATTGGCGATATTTCTAGAAGCAAAGTGCATGATGCAATTGATGCGGTTAAGATACATTAATGTGTGTCTACTTTGTGGTGAATGAGAAAACATGCTAAACTTTAAATGAAATCAAACGTATATATATACAAGATGCTTTTGAGAAGTTTAACGGTTTGATTGAAGAACACAAGAGACAAAATTTAATTTAAGCAACAAAGAGCATAATCCTGTGAAATTAAATTCTTGTAGCAGAACAGCTATAAAGTGCTTTCACTTGAAATAATCATTTATTCTGTGTGCGTTCTGAATCTGAGTGAAACAATAACAATTTCTTTTGACTCTTGAAAACAACTGCTTAAATCCTTGCATACTCTTTGAATTGAATAAAACTCGTAATCAAATATTTGAAGGGGTTTTGCCTCTCAACTATAGTGTACCTAATACATACATGTTATAATAGCTTTGTTCAAAATCTCAGCAATGTGGCAAATGAAAAAAATATTCCTTTTCGCTAATTCACTAAACTCTTTACTTTCTTCTTTGCTTTTTCCTTCTACTACCGTTTCTAACTAAAACAACGCAAAATGAAAAAGAGCCAAGTACATAATAGCATAATATTACTTACCAGAGTGGTTTCTTTGTGTCAAACTTTCCTTAAAATGTATTTTAGTGTACTAGTAGTAAGTTGTAAGTGCTATGCTATGTCAAGTATAGTAGACATACAAAGTGTACATAAATAGATACATTCAAATTATCGTTACCCATCTTAAGGCCAAAATGGTGTACAGATAAAGTTTTAATGGACCTCATTTCCTATCTGTATGCTGATAATTCTTGCCTTCATTGTATAAAAATCTTATGCGGACTTTTAAATTTGCGGATAACTCCTATTGTACAAAAGTCTTTGGTGAAGTTGAAAGATTTTTCATGCAAAGTTCGTGAAATCATAGTTTTGTGGCCATTAACTTATGAAATGGCCAAAGTGAGCTTAAATCAAAATACAAAAGAGAAGGTCGCTTCATATTTTAAGGAACAGTTTGAATGACTCAGGAGAACTAGGCAAAACCAACTTTCATTTGTTTTACTAGTTTATTAATTATTTCATTTTATCTGCTTTAGGACTTTTGGGAGAAAAGCGAACTTTTAATCAAGCATGGAGAAAAATCAATATATTAAAATTTAATTAAATGCACACGCTGGCTTAATGCCTTATTATACATTAACTACCTATGTACAATAATCAGTAAAGTGACAATAAAATTGCGAACCTGTTCAAAGATGACGTAGTATTTTTATGCACTGCATGGCAAGTGATGAAAAGCAGACAAATACCATTAATTTGTAAAACGGTTTATTGTAACCTTTAAACAAAGTTTAATGACGCTTGACCAAAAAGGATAGAGCCGTGAGAGTAAACTGATCACTACAAAGAGTAGATACTGGATATCTTGAATGACCAGAAAGTGAGACGATGGAATTGAAAGTAAACGATTTAATCAAAATCACAAACTTTTACAATACATGCCACAATAAGAAACGCTCGTTGTAAACTTTTTTCTCCGTCACGAAAATCCACAAATTGTCGAGAGTGTGGAAAGTCAAGTGTCTTTTTGTAGCTTCATACGAATTGGCTCTCCAACTTTCTACAGTTTAAAGGTTATTTCATTTCAGGTTTTGGAAGGAATTCAGAAAGTATTTGCAATCAATAAAGCTTCGTTTTCAAAATGCAAATGTTTCAGATAAAGTTTTCCATGTGTTTTGTCAGCATTACTAGCGACATTATTGCTCGGATTACTGTGCTGCCGTTGTCACACATTTGCCCATAATTCATTTTCTTATAACAAGCTTCTTCCGAGACACAATGCAATAAAACCCATTTCATCCACAACTTTACTATACGTAGCATGTATTTACGTGCAAAGCGATGACAGCGTTGGTTTTTGGCTAACTACCTACAAAGTTCAAATTTCGAGGAGAAAAAAAAAATATAAACTTCGATTTACTCACTTTTTCTGCATTATTTATGCCTAAATACCTACTTATTGAAATTATAAGGCATTTTGTACATAAATAAAACTCACTTTCAATTTGTTAGGATTACTTTTTTCGTGCTTACATGTACTCGACAAAGTAAGTTGTTTTTGTAAAGACTGTAATAAAAATGTTTGCAGGAAGATACTTTGAGTTCGTCTTGAAAGCAAAAAATATGAAGACTGGTGATGCACACACAAAGACACATATTTCCATCGATTGTAGGCGTGAGCACACAGAGTACACAGGAGTTAATGCGTTGACATTAAATTTCAATCTTTATCAACAAAATGATGAGAAGAATGAGGTCTGACTCTGACGGCTTCGTTCTTGCTCTTTTTACTTATTCGATTTATTTCACAGCTACACATGCCCTACTCTCCCTCCCTACGCAGCTTTTAAATCGAAAAAAAACGTGAGGAGACACTCTTTATTCTCTCTTGTGAACAAGAAGCAAAATGCAAACAGTTCTGGTTTTATTACGTCAAAAAATAATAATATCTTAATAGTGACAAGGAATATTAATAATATTATATATTATATTATATATGTACTCAAAAATATCTTTGAAAAACGCTTCTTGCTGCTTAGAGTTGATTTTTACTTACACGGACCTACGGAACAATATTGTTTTTGTGTACTTCAGTAACTTTCACGCACCGCCAATAGGGTAAGGTACGATGCAGTGGACGATTGGCAAAAAGATGGTGAATTCTGGTGCTCTTTTCTGCATTTGCTTGAATTCTTTTCAATCTTCTACATCATTTCTTACACCACCCACACACATTGGCATGAGTCTAACGGTGGCCTTGTCTTATGTAACCCGATGTGTCCCAAAATGTTGTGCGACAACAGCCATATAGTGGTGTAGTGTATATGCTTTAATACTGTCTTTGAAACCACGTAACCAAGTTCAATTCTGTTTCAGAATTGGATAGTGTTTTTTTACCGCTGTGCTCTTTGGTGACTTTTTGTTTGTTTGATTTTGTTTTGCGAATGACTATGTAATAATCCAGTATTTTGTTTCCTTTCCATGTTGCTTGCAAGGTATGACAGCATTATATGTCCCATGTTTTTCCTTAATAAAAATAAGCTTATTTGTGCCCCAGTAGTATTCCTCTGGTTCCAGCCTCAGGCCTTGAATTTTACTTAATATTCCACTTCTTAGTTTGCAATACACCAAACTTTGCTTTTTACACCCCGTCTTACCATTTTTTTCAAGACATTTCTGACGGCAGTAAAGAGTAGACTTATTAAATACATTAAATTTTGCTCGATGCGGAAAAATCTCATAATTTCCATTAAAACAAAATAATATCCTCTGTCCTTGTAAATGACCTTATCATTTTGCCCTGAAAAAGATCAGTATAACATACTACGCAAACAACAATACAGTATTCTAAAACCTCCCCATCTACACATTGACTGCAAAAGTTTTCTTTTGCACTTCTTCCTTCACTTGATAATAATTTCCTTAGGTATATATAAAAATCTAAGTAGACTTGACCTAAGGGAAGACCTTTCTGTCTAGAATTTCTTTTCTCTATCTATGCCTTCCGCAAGTGTTCCGCTCAGAGTAACATATATTGAGAGTCGGCTGCAGATATTTTCTCCGTTTTCATGCTAGAAGTAGTTGTTGTAAGACTTCAACACAGACAAAGTTCTAGTGATGGTCGGAGAGAAATTTACTATTAAGTCATAAATAATAGTAGTAGTGTATTCAGGAAATATCTAACTTTTAGAATTCCAAAATATATTCGTTGTAGAAAAGGACGGCCTGTCGAGAATTTATTGAAGTTGAAACAGAAAGCTTATAAGACATTACAAACTTGTCATTAAGAGAATAGTTAGCATCCTACTGTTTAATATGATGATAAGTATGGAAATGGAAGTAAATTGTTCTCTGAGTTGACTTCATGGTAATTTCAAACTAACCATACAACCGTAAAAGTCTTTGCTCATATTATATACTTTGCTAAGGGCTTCCTTAAATGCTGTTAATTATGCCTTACAATTTGTACAGTGTAGGAAATGACTAATTATGCCGAGTTAACCTTCTCTGTCAGAAACAGGTTGGAATAAAATAAAGTCAGAGAAGAGTTTGATGATACATGGCAGTACCACAACATGTGGCTTTGCCAACTTTTCACCATGATTCATTCAAAGGAAAAGCTTTTTTCGAAGAGGAGTGGTTTTTTTGGTTTGGAGCCATCATAAAACGTTAAAAATACGCTTGTTTATCTTACTACAACTTTCATGATATTTTCGTATAAATGACAAAGACTAATGTACTTCCCAGAAAGTGGCATCTGATTTGTGAGGTGCATATTTCAAAAAAAACTCTGGTACTTCTGATATGTTATCATTTACCACAACATTTCTGTAGATTTGTAAAGGTTATCAAAACCAAAGACTCGAAAGCAGAAGCAGAAAAAATTGCCTTGCTTGAGTGGGATAACATTTTAGGCTCTTGAGTATACAACTTATTAATTGAACAAGTAGAAAAAAACTTATCAAATTAAAGATTTTTCTTATCAATGGATTATGTTATACACAAAATTTCCGTGACTTATTAAAGCTGACTATTGATAGCATTCCGAATTCCGACTGCTATTCCATTCATATAAAAACAAACAATTTTAAAACTTAATTTCGTTATCTAAATGGGGTATTATGAGATGATAAAAAAAGGTGTACACGTTGTTACTTCAAATATTTGTTTAACATTTCGTCAAATGCTTGGTATTATAATGGTAAACCACACACTCAACTAAATTTTTTATGCTTTGTAAAGATCCAAATTAAATATTTAAAAACCGCATGATTACATTATCTCTTACCTTACACCAAGAATAGGGTTTGCATAAAGTCAAACAATGCTGGACGATGCTTATATACTTGGTATTCTCTTTTCTTTGGAACTGATTATTAGAGTCAATTTTAAAAAACTTTTATATAGCTATTGTTAATATTATTATTACTACATAAAAAAGTCTCATCCAAGAACATGAAAAGCAGAATTAAAAGAGAAATGTCACTTTGCTATTTTACTATAAACAAGTTTGCAGGAAAACACTGTAATTTTCCTTAATTGGAACTCGAAACTCTTTCCAAAGTTGCTTTAATATATGATATCTCTATCATTAACCAAACGAAATACTAGAAACGACGAGCGTTTCGTTATTTTATTTTAGGTTAGTAGTACATTGCACTAAATACACAGTTGGCGTTGCTAATAATAGCATAACAGTAGGTCCAGTTTGGGTTGTAATTAGTTGCAAAATGGACACAAATTTCCGTGAGTGTGTGCTTGTGTTCCGTTGCCGTGATTCAACACGACTGTCGCCTAAGGAGAAAGCACCATTGACTTAAGTACACATACAAGTGCGAGAGAACAACCAACATATTGCTGTCAAAAATCCTTGCCTTTTCCTTTTACTCTCATTCACACAAGAAGCTTTCGTCTGCCGTCTGCCCAGGACTACTTTGCTCGCCTGCCATATCATCATGTATACTCCCTCTTTCCTTTGGCTTCCATATATCTGATGTGGCCCACTATTACACTATTCTATAATATAGTAAAACGCTTTCTCCAACTGACATTCACGATAAACCATAGTACATAACACAGTTGGAAGCTACAGAAATAATAAGATTGTAACAAAAATGACATTCACCTATCCTGTGTCCTGAAACCCTCGAAACATGCTAATTGTAATGTGCGTTCTTATACTTTTTGCGAGCTTTCTAACGCTAAGATTGCAGTTAAGATGTTTCCCATCATGTGGCTTCCAAGAAACTATACACATGAAAAGCGTAGTGCTTATTAAAGATATAAGTTGATTAAAAATGGAGTAGATGGAAAATATTGCTGTAATTAACTTGCAACTGTTATTGCTGATTAAGGAATGATAGTAACATGAACAGGTATTACAACTTTCCTGAAAGTATGTACATGCTCCAAAGCGTAAAACTTCAACCTTCCTATCGTCGGGCTTCTTTTCACAAAACTGACTACAAAAATGGCAGTGGGATGAGACTCTCATCATGAGAGAGTGATTGCAGAGCAGGGAGCAAGAGGCAATACAGAATATTGCACTTGCACAGACATTTTTTATATTTTTTTTAGATACATATCATTACCAATGTACGTGTTGCGTGGTATGAAACTAGTAATTCCATGTTTTACTGACGATGAGAGTGCTGTAATAATAAGACAATGTTGACAGAGTGGCCCCATTTTTCCTAAACATTGTGATATGACAAAATCGTTACAACGAATTTACGGAAAATGACACCTGAAATGAGACCCTCTGCTTCTGGGTCGACAGTATAATGATAAAAAAGTAATGAAACAGACTGTTGTTCTAATCATATACACCACAGTTTGTCGTACTTCTTGAGTAAAAGTAAAATTGATACTTTGACAATTTTCCTACCGAAAGTAAGCATTTTGAATTTTGGTAAAATTAAAAAAGAACACATTCAATCATCTTTAATTCCAAAATAAGGTAACAAAACATTGGCACATTGAATGGACAACCTATTCTCCAGCTAAAATGGTAGCGACGAACGATAAGCAAGCTCCAATGTTCTTACAAATTTACAAACTAATGTGTAATATTATTGCAAAATGCAAACCATATAACTGGGGCCTTGAACACCATCTCATCTTCATTCTTCATTCGCATATCCTCATAAAATCCCATGTATTTTTCCAATTTAATTTTTTTTAAATCGCTTGGAAACAATTTTAAATGGGAAAATACATGGGATTTTACGAGGATATGCGAATGAAGAATGAGGATGAGATGGTGTTCAAGGCCCCTGATTTATTTTCAAATATTACACTTGCCACAACTTATTGAAGAGGTTGCATGATGTCTAAAGACTAAATGTCCATCTTCATAAAACAATATTGTACTTTATTTACATGATAAATCGAGTTCAGTTTTTATCACAATATTTACGTTACATACATACTAGGATTTAGCAAGAAAATGTATGATACAGGTTTGACCACAGTAAACACAATTGACAATGGCTGTTCTTTAGCTGTTGAATATTAAAGTAATAAATGTACAAGTTTACCATATTTCATGTTGCTGATGATGATGCAATCTTGTATGCCTCCGTAATAGCGTGTATATTTTGGTAGTATGCGATAGCAATTTAATCACACCCAAATAGTCCACGTCCACCCACGCTTTTTGAATCACATTAATGTCCAATGCCAATGCTCTCCCCTAAAAACTGCATCTTTTAAGACGTGAAGGAAACAATTTTGTTTGTTCACTGTTCAGAAAATGCATTAAAATGCATTTTCTGAACAGTGAACGTGAATATTTGATTGACACACACAGTTATTAACCTTCGTTTGCGAAGCTAGAAGGTTTCTGAAATCACAGGGTTGTCTGTGCGTGTGTGTGTGTGTGTGTGTGTGT